>JAPMOR010114315.1:252409-269385 GCA_026543865.1 Argiope aurantia
CAGAAATTAAATTTCAAAAGATTAGATGTAAATTGATATGTAGTTAAATATTTTTTGTAATTCTATTAAAATGTTAAATTACATTTAGGAATTAATAAAATTATTAATCATTTCAAAAGTATTATTTGAACTTAAGTGCCTTCTTGATATTTACTGTAAATGTTGATGATTATATAAAAATTATAATATGTATGCTATTTACTTTATTTATAAACCAGCTTTGAATAAAATTTATATTGGCACTAAATTTAAATTTGTTGATAAATTAAAAAAAATTAATTGATCACTTGGAAAATTCTCGCCTTTTTGTAATAACTACATAAACTAATTCAACTGTAAAGTTTATAATAATTCAGATGATACGCAAATGTTTTTTGACATTGAAATTTCTCTTCAATGTATTCGCTTTTGGAAAAAAGAAAGTATATAAGAACACAGAAATAATGAGCTTTGATATATTTCTTAACATGTAAAACATTTGAAATTATGCTAAATTAAAAGTTCCTACCTTGATTCATCAAAGAAATATTATTTCAGGACAAACTGTAGTAATTGTCATGAAAGTCTTGAACTTTCAATTTATATCTCTTACACAGTAATACGAAGTTTGTTCAATTATGAAATCTCTATGTACAAGATCTGTCGAATATAAAAATATCAACAGAGAAAACTAAAAAGATTGAGGCTTCATGTGCATGTGATCTTTTTAAAATTTTTTTTTATCATGAAGTAAGGTCGTCACTTGCCAACGTCATTTGTTTTACTTTCCTGTACTGTGCAGCATCTGTTAACCTTTCATAGTCTGATCGAACACTTACCAAAGATAGATTCTATTATATATAGCAGGTTTCGATTTGCGAACTTGGAAGGGATTCTCATCAAGATATTCTTCATGAGCGAATCAAGTAAATGTAATTAAGATCTCTCAGCTTCCAAAACTGAGAAATTCAGTGTCATTTTTTTATTTAAATCCGTGAAAAAAAAGTATTGTTTCCGAATGTGTTCGTAGAAGGATGTTTTTGAAAGTATTCCTCCATTAAGGGAAATATGTAAATCTTCTTTTTTTCAAGGTAATTAGAATGAATTTTTAAACGAGCAATTTCTTTATTTCTTTATTTTTTAAGAATATTAATTACATATTACTAATATTACTACTTTCTATATCAGTTTTATTATTGGCAATAATTGCATCAATATTTTTTAAAATAAAAAATATTATAAAAAATTATTGCTTAACTGATTTTAAGTAAAGAAAAAAAAGGATATAAAAATATCATTAAAAATATTAATTCCACTAAGAGAATAAAATTTGATATCGATATATAGAGAAAAATAAAATTTTGTAATTATTATAATGAATATTATTTAATCAACAATTTAAAATTATAATCAATATGATATTATCAAATTAAAAAAAATATTTTTTCTGTTTTATTTATTTATTTTTTAGTTCAACATCAACTTTTTGCATTGTTCTTCAGGAAAAGAATTTGTAACTATTAATGATGAACATAAACATTTTCTATATTAATGAAAATGCAATGCATTTATCACCAAAAAATTGTTAACAAAGCAAAACTTTAATTTCTCCGAAGATTAAAAATTTTATATTAGATGATATAATTGACATTAGGTTGTTTTATTAGAATTAACTTGAATACGTTTAGAGAATGATGATCTTTCGTTTCATACCTTTTCATCAATTATTAATTGATCATATTTGTGCACATATTTGCCTAATTGATTCTTTTCTTTTTTTGAATTAAATGACTCAACTAATCTCATATTCTCAAATGAATATGAGATTAGTTGAGCTAAAAGAAAATGTTGATTGAATGTTTGTTTATCTTTTTGTTATGTTTTGTCAGGGCTAGTCAAAAAATCATGATCGTTACGTAGATCTATCTGATCAAAGTGCTTAGATCAAAAACGCAGGCCACTCGATGCACACTTGTGATCATAATTTTCTTCCCACGATCTAGTTATTTCGAAACTTAAAATAAGTTTCCCTTTGCTGTGGATTGAAGGAAAGATTGGACAACTAGAATGAAAGATTGAATGAAAATATTTAAGATTGGACAACTAGTTTACTTTCGCTGTGGAAACACGAATTACGTATAAAAGCTCGAATCAAAACATTTGAGATTGAACAAACATACATTTAATTCCAAATTTTTAACAAAATTCCCATTGGTTTGGAAGAAAAATATATAATATGAATATTAGAATGAACATATGCAATCGATAGAAAATTTTATTATTATCAATAAATATTTTTGTTTACAAATTATTTTGCAAATTAAACTAAAACTCTAAGAAAATTTAAGTTTATTATATACGAACAATTTTATTTTAGTATCTCCCATGATTTGCAACAATATTTAGTGCAAATATTTCTTATATTTAAATTCAATTATAAAAATAGTTTTGAAAAATATTAAAAATATTTTATTGGAAAAGAAGTTTGAAATATGCTCTAAAAACTTTCCATTAAATGCAGATAAATAGAAATTATTAGTTTTTATCACGAATATTCAAATTTTTATTTGAAAAATTTTAGAAACAGTATTTAGAATTTGACTTCGTTAGATCATGATTTTAAATATATATAAACTGATATCTATAACTAAAGTGATCAAATTTCAATATAAGTCACTGACTGGTCACGGAAGAAAGTGTAGAGGATATAGATTGTAGAACACACAAATTGTCTTTTAAAAAAATCAAACTTTTCGAAAATTACAAAAAATGAAAAAAAAGTTGAAAAAAATTTTTTTTTGTTGGTATATTTATCATTTTTTTCTTCAAACAAATTTATTAATATTGAGTGTATTGATTTTATTGAGTGTATTGACATTCTATAAGTTTAGTTCTTTTTTTAAATGGTTTTAGATAATTCATTTTTAGACTTTTAAATATTATTTATTTACTGATGTGCATAAATTAAGAAAACCTAGAATTTTTTTCAAGTTTGGTCAAAGAATCAAAATTAAAATTGTTCTGGCTGAGACGGATTACTTTAACTTCATGTGAATTTTTACAATAAAACTTTTCATGTGAATAAATCAACATACTTAATTATCAAATTTTGACAGTAATTTGTATTCGAAATACGTAGAAATATTGAGATTAGAAAAAAAAAGTCATAAAATTTACTTGCTACAATTTCTTATCTACAAATGCAATTAGGATGGTCATTATGATTTTGAAGATTCCATTAGAATCCAACAAATAATTTTTTTAATAGCTATCATTTAATAGCTATAATAAATTTTATTTAATTTTTAATTTTGGAATTGTAACAAAAGTTTTCTTAAGAAAATGGCACCATGAAATGTTTTGCTTTGCTTTTATAAGAAAGAAGGCACTTGTGGGAAAAGTTCAAGATTTCCTGAAGTCGATAAAATCATTCTTAATGCCGTGATACAAGTATAAGTACATTTTTGGTGATATACAACTTGATTGATTAATTGAACATTTATTAATTTTTGATTTTGCATAACTAACAGCTTTGTAGTGAATTTAAAGATTTTTAAAGATAGTTTTATGTATTATTTAAATATTAAAAGTACTTCACCTCAAAGAGCATCTTAGTGAATTTGTCTGTCAGTGAGAAAAATGAGCCAGTCTTTTGCCACAAGAGAAAATCTGCCAGTGATTACACCGCTTACACTAATTTCAATTATTTGTTTAAATAAGGTATTTGATATATAATTCAAAGAACTTCCATTTGACGATTTTTTTTTATTTAAGATTATTCCATACAGCCTCGACTTTGAATGACATGTTGTTTAGCATATTATAAAGAAATATTTCTATCTAACGACTTTATTTCCGCATTTTTTTCTTTTTAAAAATATTTAGCGACTTTTCATTTATCGTAATCTCCCCTCCTCCCTCAAAGAATCCCTATCAAATCGACTACAGTTATTCATGTGCCCTCGCCTTATTGCTAAAAGTATGAAGGTGTCTAACTTTTAAGTTGATGGAAACATTGTGACAGTAGAATATCATACGTAGAATGTCATGTTGCAAAATATTACAAAATGCATTAAAGGCAATATAGTGAGTGATAGGAGATGACAATGAAGAACCTATTAAAATGTCTTTACAAGAAGAAAAGCTAGTAGCGTAGCTAAGAGCTAAGGGGCGCTCACGCTATAATAAGATTTTTTTTTCACTCTCTGATGTCAACATTGATTTAACCAAAATGAACAGAGTCAGTGGCATGCCGTTTTAACTTTTAAAAAATCCTATAAATGTACTAACGCTTTGTCTGCATGGCGCCCCCTCGCGGCCAGGAAATCTAGACTCCCTTACGCTATACTGGAAAAACTAATAGCATTTGACAATACAAAGAGGAGGGAAATTTTAAGAAAGTGTTACAGATAATAGATTTTAATCTTTATAAAAGTGAAAAAAAAATCCAATTTTTATGAAAAAAAAGGAATAATTTGATATAGATTTTATTATTTTATAATAAATTTAAAAAGAGCAGAATATATATATTTTTCATAATTTATGAATTATTTTTAAAGCAACAAAGGGAAATTACTTTTTCTCATTTTTATAACTTTCAGATTAATTATTTTTTTATAAAAAAATTAAAGAGAAATAATGATATTTCGTTAAACAAAGACTTTATTTTATTTTATAGCAATAATTTGAATTAATTTGATATATATTAAATAATTCTAAAAGGAACATTCTTTTTAAAATAAAATGAAATAATTTAGTATTAAGTGTATAAAGTACAAATAATTTAATCGTGAAACTTTTAATTGTAATTACATTAACTATTTTTTAAAATTCTTTTGCATTAGATAAATGGCAGTTGGACGACTTGGCGTTATTTAAAAAATATATAAAATTCTTTTTTCTGATAGGACATGCCTAATATGAGAGTTTATATTGTGTATGCCAAAAATTGTTAGTTTATTTTATTTTAAATTTCTTCATTCATAAATGTAACATGATGTTAATTTATATTTTAAAAAATTCTGACATTTCTAACAATATGTGAATTTTTTTAATTAATTTTATTGAAGACGTATATTAATTAATCACATATAAAGATTTTATTTATAAAATATTTTATATTTGCCTGTGAAAAAATGTTTTATTAAAATATTTTGTTTCGATATTTGCAAAGCAAATCAAATGGATTTAACTATATTTTGACTATATTTATTCATTTGTGTAATTTTTTTCAATTTTGTACTTTTATCTAATTCTAATTCATCAGCGATGTGATATTTGATATACAAGTCATATAGATAAATATAATATAAAGTTATGTAGGCTTATAAATAGCTTGTAAAATTATTCATTCGTACAAAAATAGTAAGATTTCTTTTTTTATATTATAATCTTATAAGAGCCAAAAGAAGATTCATTTAACATTTATGTTGAATGCATAAATTTTTAATTGAAATCATAGCTTTATCAAGCTGCATACAAATCAAAATAATCCTATTTAAAAAAATTCTTAAATTATTTCATTTAAATCTAAATAATGATTTTTCGTTAATATTAAATATATGAATAAATTTATAATACGTAGTAGTACGTAATAGTACGATGAGCAATATATATATATATATATATATATATATATATATATATGAATCCAAGTAATCACGTATGTCAAATATGTAAATTATCAAAATGTATATAAAATTCAATAACTTTTCCCATATTGTTTTTAATATTATATAATGTTAAAACGGGCAAGACCAGAATAATGGAGTTAACATTCCTTCATATTAATACATATTTTTTTCTTTCGGTAAAATAAAGAACATTTTATCTCAAAGTGATTAAAAAAAGTTTACTAAATACTTATTAAATTCCTTTCGAATTAAAATGACTTAACTGACAAAGACAAATCTTTATGTCCTTTCAGTGAGCAAAACCATCTTACCCGTCATGGTTAAATCGATAGATGAATAAGCAGGTAAAAGGAGTCCTCATGATGACATCTTGTTCATCTTCTTAAAATACCATCTTTAATCGTCCTAACTGCCCTGCCGTTACCGTAACTAGTCTAATCAAAGTAACTTCGAATGACATTTACAATTGGTCATGAGAGAGTGGAGGAATCTCTGCTAGAAAGGTAGATACCAATTTCTTTCAGAGAGTCAGAATGAGAAAGAGAGAGAGAGAGTTTCCCTTACCAAAGACCATTAGCATCCCAGTTCTATGGAGGAGAGAGATGATTCAAGTTTTACTGAAGGGATCCATGAGTCACATTCCAAATCAATCGATAAGGTATGGCAGCATAATGGCCCAGAAGCGTTTTCTTGGGGAGATGGTAAAGTCTGTGGAAGGTAGAACAAGAAGCAGGAGACCTGGTCCTTCTAGGTGTTCAACAAATTCTAGATAGTAAACAAAGGGATGTTATTCATTTTGTTTTCTTTCTAGGTCTCGCTGAATCAAAGGGCACTCGACTCCCCCGCGCAAGGGCTTATCTGGAAAATACTTGCGCACGCAGACGCCCACAAAAGCGAGTGAGGGCGCCCGGTTCTCTTTTGCAGCAGAGCTAATCCTGGGACGTGGAGTGCGTATTCTACAATGAAGGGGGAGTCGGTCTGCAAAGAAATGTGCAGCTCATTTAGCCGGGGCTCCGTTCTCGGAAGAAAACAAAACGGCTTTAGTTTTGTAATAGACGTCGTTAGTATCCGGGATGGAAGATTCCATTGCGCGGTTTTTGTTTATGAAGGTGTGTCTGGGGGAAAGAGGGCATTAAAAATATTGAGAAGAAAGCGATGAGTAAACATATGATAACATATTTCATTGTTTTTGTGAAAGACTAATTAAAATCAAAAGTATTATATTACTATAATTATATTATATTTTAAATGTCTTAAAAAATAAATTTTATAGTGTTTCATAACATGTGAAAAATACCTCCCCCCCCTAAGAAGAGCAAAAATATAAAATAAATAAGTTAAAATAAAATACTTTACTTCTATACTCTACCATCCTTGTATAAAAATAGAATGTTTTTAACAAAAACTTTTAAATACCACTCCAAAAAATATGCAAATACATATCAAAATACACAGAGCAGTTTCATATTAATTATTTAATATGTTTTATTAAGTAAATTGATAAAAATTCAGCAAGTCAAAAATGACAAGAAAATTTGATTTCCAAATACTAGAAAGCAGAAAATTACTGATTTAAGATATATTTAAATATATCTTGAGTAAGCAGTTAGTTTGCTTAGTTATTAATCATTAAGGCTACTAAAAATTTCTGTGTTATAGAAAATAAAAAGAAACATTTTGAATATGCTTTTCTTCTCGATAATTTTAATGAATGCATAAAATTTAGTACTCACAGATGAAGAAGTTCTTCATTCTTAAAAGTAAATAGATACAAAAAAAAGGACAAAAAAAGGAGACCCAAGTTTTGATTACAGGACTTATCTCTAACCAAGAGTAGTAATTAGAAAACTTCGAGTCTGTATGGAAATTTGCCGTACCGCACCATTTGCTTGGGATAGTTATAATTAACCATGCAAACTGGTCACAAGCAGATGCAATATATGCAATTTAAAAAAGGAGAAAGTCATTTGGGATTTTTCACATTGTTGGAATATACCTGTCAATCAGAGTCTCTTATTATAAAACTGACTGATTATAAACCTTGGCATTGATTAGCTTCAGATATCATAACAGATTTCATTCTTGTATTGATTTCATTCATGTTTTAACTTGTCCTCTCGCGAAACAAGAAAAAAAAAATGATCTTGAGCATGACTCGAATCATTCCGTAAAGGGGAATGTGGAACCTAATCTTTATCTGGATGTTGGCAGTTGCAGTAATTCAATCAACTGGCTTGTAAAGATAACCTTTAACAACAAACCTGTAATTGTTTATTATTCAGATCTAGTTTAGAAGTGCAGAAATCAAAATGTTTTCTGTGTAAAAAATAATTTTTTTGAAGAATTATATATTTTTATTTATAAATTTCAAGAATTATTTCATAATTTTTTCTATATTCCAGTTTACACAGTAGTAACACCCGACAGGTTTGTAGGTTCGAATGCAATCTATAAAAATTACCTAATATTAAAACTGTATACTGTAACATTTTAAACCACGGATTATTGATCCAAAATGTATGATGACTATCGCTGACCATTTTTAAATTATAATATCATGCCATGGAGGAAATGGAAAATTATCGATCCTGGACAGTAAAACTAAACCTTGTATATTAAGTGAGAAAAGAAAATTTCAATTTCAGTTTTATGTAAATTATTTAATTTTTGATTTAAATATTAATTCTACATTTAACGGTTTTTGAAATCTGAAAAATAGAAATTGGAACAGCATTTTCAGAATGACACTAGATAAGCTTTTTCCCGAAAAAAAAAATCTATTTAGAAGAGTATATAAAGAAAGTAAGAAAGATGAACTAAGGATTGAAGGGGGAAAAAATGTGTTCGTAATCCATTTTATGAGTTTGTCATGTCCAGTAATAAAATTCGATCGGTCAAATAGAAAAAAGAACAGGAGAAAAAAATTGAGACTATTTATGATAAGCCATGCTACAAATTTATCTTGTAAAAAGCCAGAAAAAGTAAGTTTGTCAAGAGCAATAACCACCAATTCTGCTCATATTGAAACTTTTTTAAAAGCTTCTAAGATTCAGCATTGAGATTAGTCTCATTTCCATCACATCACATCTAGAATCAAGACAAAAAAGGAATACATCTATATTTATAATAAAGCTCAATGTGTGTGTGTGTGTGTATTGGCGCTCTACAGGCCAGACCATTCAACCTACAGCTACCAAATATGGCACGTGTATACCTTGGAGGCCGGAAATGTGCACCTGGGGGTTATTTTTTCGAATTTTTAACTAGAATTTTATTTATTTAAAAATTAAGCGAAATTTTGACGTGTTTCTGCTATAACTTCCGAAAATATTACCGCACAAGAAAGATTTTTACATGAAGTTAAAGATCAAAAATTTATCTTTTAAATGATACCAATGTTTTAACCTTAAAATTAAATTTCTATTTTTAATTAATTTTTAAATAAATATTTTAACTATGTTTTTCAATAATTTTTTTCGTAAAAAATTAAAATTAAGCACGTTTCGCATTCATGGGAAAAATTAGCTTTTTTCAAAGTGTTGCCATCACATTGATTAAAGTTCCAATTAAAAATAAATTAAATCTTTTTGGAAATGAAATCTGCAAAAATATAATTTTCGGCACGTGTTTGTAGGAAATGAAACAAATATGAAATATTATTTTTTCTAAGAAATAAATTCAAGAAAAATTATTTTATGATCTTTTATACTCTCTATACAGGGTGTTTATTTAGTCCCGGACCTATTTTTATGTTTAATGACTCATAAAATAATGAAGATATAAACAAACTTAGGGCATTTATTGATGGAATAACTCATATATTTTCCTTTTCAGGTTTGAATATTTTTACTTTTGTAAATATCGTCTACGCGTGTGGTTAATTTCAGATAATTTCATTTTCCAGTCTAAATATCTGTACTTTTCTAAATATCGTCTGCTTATTAATTGCATTTTTCTCTCTTTTGTTTTTGGCAACTATTAAAATGTTATGTTTACTTTTGATGTCTTTGTTCTATGTAGTACTTTTGTATGTGATGTTTTATTCGAGTGGATATTAAGGAGAATGCATACACCACAAGAGAAAGCACAGATTTTATGGTGGTCATAGAGTTAATTTCCAATCAACTAAATCACTGACTTTTAAGAGTTAATTTCCAATCACTTAAACTGACTGATTTATGAAAATTTGAATTTCCCTATTCAATAAAAGAAGGATAATTTTAGATTTTCCATCGATCGCTTCAAAGAAAATACGCCAATCAGCTCGCAGGTTTCTCAAGATTAACTGGCCTAATATTTGAAAATGTTGAGTTTTTCTAAATTTTTAACATTCAAAACTTCATAAATTAGTCTTAGTTGATCGTGGAAAATAGAAACATTCATTCATTTATTTAAAATTTGGTGTGTCGAGAAAATTTCTCAGAATATGATACCTTACTGCATTAAATTTAGACTTCATAATTTTTTAAATATATTTATAGACAGGAACAAAATATTATTATGGATTTCATTTCAATCCTTTTGAAAGCAAATCTAAAAACTGAATTTTATACTGAATCTCAGAAATTTTTGTTGAATTATTGTTTGAGATATTACATAAATTATGAAAAATATTTTGTATTGAACATAAGACTTAAATACCGAGAGATTCTGTTTGCAATACTCACATTCAATAATAATAATAATTAATAAATAACACTAAAGATGATAAATAAAATAAAACGCTTGGTTTTATTAAAAAATATCTTAATATTAATTGCAATTTCATCATTTACATTTTAAATTAAAGTTGAAGTTTTGCCGGCAATGACAACAAATTAGCAAAATATATATAGTAAATTGAACGAAACGATCTAAACAGTATAAGTTTGGTATGACTATCAAAATTTGAAGATTAAAATTGTTTTGTTTGAGAATCCTTTAAGTGACCAGTTACTTAAAATATTTAATTGAAAATTGTAGCGAGCGGTAAGACTGGCGAACCGGCTGGTCGCCAAAGGCGGCTAGTACAATAATATAATCATGTATACAAGATCACGATGCACCATGGATCACTTTGTATGCAGCAATAATTCTTATTTCTGTTAATTCATCTCCCTTGTCTAATTATTTATATATAAGGAAAATTAAAGTTGAGTTCTCTAGTCACCTTCTCCGACAAGTTGTTCACCCACCTAAATAATATATTAATTTAGTTATGTCAAGCAATTTTAATAAAAAACGTCACAACAAACGAAAATTTTATTTGATTTGCTTGTTATGTGATTGGCAGTATTTTGTGTATATGCATCTTTTTCAAAATGAAATGTTGCGGTATATTTTAAATATGTTGTATATTTTAAAAGGAAATCAGATCAAATTTGATAGCTTGAATAATGATGGCCTTCATAATAGCTGTCTTCTTATTGAATTATGATTTAAATTAGACATCTATAAAAGATTAAAGAGCCGCTGAATAATTTAGGGGAACCTTATTCCAATTGAATTTGATACTTAATGGCCAAACAACTGGGGCACACGTATTCAATTTATCTTCAAATTGAACGTTGCCTTCCGCGATGTTGCAGCCTTACTTTCTTATCCCTCTACAGTTGTACTTAAAGCAGTGTAGTTTCAAGCACGCTTTCTTTGAAGAGGCATGAAGTGCTTCTTTTCTCATATAGAAATTTACATTTCCCAAATTGATGTTCAAAATAAGTGCTTAAAACTACATTAAATATTTTTATTGAAATATTCACTAATCTTGGATCTCGTTGAGCAAATTTTAATTAATTTTTAACATTAGCATCCTTTAGATCCCTTTTATTTTTAAATCTTTTAATATCAAATGTTTTGATGGATAAATTATAATTTTATCAAAATATTAAAAACAATTTTATCGCTCGTATATTACATTTAAAAAATGCATTAAATATAAAGAACAAAATTGTACAGAAATGAAATTCATATTAAAAAAAAGGTAACTTTTTTTGAGTTTTAAGATAATGCAAAAATGATTTCATTAAATAATAGTTTTGGAAGCTATGATTATTTATCATAGGTCATAGTATCATATTATACATAGGTCATAGTGATTACCCATCTGCCGACGGAAAAATCTACTTTCATGCTTGATTAAACTTTCACTACGATGCTTATTTGTTGATTTACTTTAAATCTTGTTTCCTTCGACTAAATTGAGTTTTTGTTGACATAGAAAGCTCTCTAAAGAGCATTTCTAATAATATTTAGCACTTATATTAATTAGTGAAGAAATAAGTTGAACTGTAAAAAAATCCAACGAAAACGTTTGAGAAACATTCGCATAGTGATTTGTTTACACTTGACTGTTGCTATTCAGCAATAATGAATAAGAATAAGGTAATGAATAAGAGAGACTACGTATATTAGTGTTTTATATTCTGAAAAATCACAAAAATTAGTACACGCACTTAATATTATGTAGAGCCCCTACGAGAGCTCAGAAGTGCCGCAAAACGACATGGCGTGTACTCGACTAACATATGAAAGTATACAGGAGGCAATCAACATCATGAATTCCACAGGGAAATTCACAAATCTATAGAAGTGCGATGAGGTAGAATATTTTCTGAACAGCACACTGTGAGGCATCACAGAATATGATATTTTTTTTATATATATTAATTATATATTTTTTTATCAGTTTCTTAAGAGAAAATATTTTAAACATATTTTCCAATAAACTATTTCACGAAAAATAAAAAATGAAATTTAACCTGCTCACACAGGAAAAATTAGTTTTTATCAACATGTTTAAATAATGATGACAAAAGCTGAAAAAAAATTAAGTTTAAAAGCTTGAAATTATGTTAAAAAATGTTTAGAAAAATAATCCATAAAGTACTTAAGATTGAAAGTAAATGCAGATTATTTTGACATTTGCTCATCTTATGACCAAGAAGGAAGTGAAATTAGATTACTTGATTAAAATAATCATGATAAACTAATACGTTTTCATAAACCTAAAATATTGCCTTTAAAATTTATCCCAAAGAGCTATTTGAACAGAGCCTTGTATATGAAACTGGGTTCTGATATAAAAGAATATAAATTTCAAACCAATCGATTGCCGCATTTGCCAAGACAGAGTTGAGTCAATTAATAATTAACATACATTACATTCTAATACATTTAGAAGAATTAAAATAATTCCTTAATTACAATCAATACAAAAATAGCTTTTCAATTTCTGAAACAAAGTCGAAAGTAATGCTAAATAATCATGTTTAAAAATGTACGAAAACTAATGCACAGTGTTAGGAAGAAAAACTTTTACAAGTACTTATAAATTAACTATAAATGAAATAAGAAATCAAAATATTGTATAGTTAATTGGTTTTTTTTTGCTCTGGAAAATACTTTAATTATTTTATGTATGTCGATGCTAATTATTTCTTTGTGTTGCACGCACATTTAAAGTTATGCGACTTAATTTGTCTTCTGACGTTGAACTTGTGCAATAATATCTTTTACTCTTTTCAAAACTAAAAATTAACTCTTAGCTGATGAGTTCGTTACAAAGAGAATCAACAATTTTTTAAAATTATTAGAAATGTTAGTGATAGCACTTTCGAAGTTTTATATATTTCAATTCGGTAATTAATTTTTTCTCTATTATTTTTACAAGCAATAAGAACTTTTCTAATTCGTTGTCAAATACTGAAGTATTTACATTACTTTGATAAATATATTTTAGTTCATTAAGGCAAGTGTTCTTTTCTTCTCTATATGTAGTAGGATCAAATAACATTCTGAATATTTCTAAATTATTCTCATGATTTTTGTTTCTCCCAGAAAATTCTGCAATTAGATAGTCACAAATAACAGAAATATTATAAATAAATTTTTCATGAGTGGAAGATGGATTTTCAATAAAGATTCTTTTTCGTGCATGTCTTTGATGAATATGATCTTTGAAAGTTAAAATTATTATGGATTTGGCCTGTTCTACCCAATGAAAATTTCTATTAATTTTAATAAGGAGCCTTTTGAAAAAGTATGATTTCAATTGATAGTAATAATTTATTTATTGTATTTATTCTCTGCAAAATGGCATTCCAAATTTTTGTTTCTAGTATCATTTTATTCTTAAACATTTTGTTAAACAAAGCTACAGTTCAGCTGTAGTAAGTTACTTTTTTTCTGATTCCGATGCTTTTATTTCTGTTAAAGCTACTTCTATTTTTTTTTCATACCAACTTTTAAAGCAAAAACTGCATCAGCCCACGCCTACTAACTTGTGTAAGATAATTTCTTAAAATAAGCGAATTTTTACAATTATTCCGATTTTTATTTAATATTTGCCAACCACGATGGATGCAGACAAAAAGACAACTTTTGTACAAATATAAATGTTGAATTGCTGTAATATATAGTTTATTGTATTGCAGCTTTCTGTAGCAAAGTTGCAAACCAAATTTTAAAAATGAGAGGTCAAGGAATAAAAATTGTATTCAGATTGTGTTCCCTAACTTGTATATAAACACCTGAGTTTGGTCGCACGCCTTCTTTAATATATTGAAGTAACTTTTTTCCCTAACAAATTTAATGCCTAGTTCTACTTCTTTTAAAAAATGCAATATTTTATTTTCCAAATGTGAGGATTTATACTCTTGTATAGGATTCAAGAGAAATATATACTTCATGGATTTAATATTTTGTTTCTACTGGAATTATCAAATTATACCCTTTAAATTTACTGAAATCATTCAGTATTCTAATATCACAATCATTGCCAAGTAAAAAATGAAAATCTAACATTGTGTGTTTCTCTTTATTCTAAATAATAAAGAAATTTTACTTTGAATTTAAACGAAGAGAGCGAAATTATTATTTTGCAGTCCGTTTCACAATAAATTTGTGAATATGGTGCTATATATGAATATATTTAGAATTTTTAGGAAATTTGTTCAATTTTATATACTTTCTGGAGTTCAATGAACAGCATTGTGCAAATATAGAAAAGTAATTTCATGTAATGTTTATGGTCAAATATTTTCTAAATGCACAATGATATAATACATAAACCTTACCTTATTACTTCTATTCCGCAGTAGAAGGAAAATTATTTTCAAACATTTATGTAAAATGAACCATATTTATGAATTCAACGAAGAAACTTCAAAATCTATTCTATATTTAAAACAGTGCTATGTGGACTGCAAATTTCTGCATTGTAGTCTTATTAACAGAAAAAAAATCTTTTCCCCATTTTTTTCTTTAAAAAATATAATTAAAAAGAATGAATGAAAATATCCAAGTGAAAAGTAGGAGGAAAAAAAAACTAACGAACGAAATACAGAGAGAAATAATCAAATCAATAAATAATCTAAAAAGCAGAGAAATTCAAAAAATTTATTAGATATAAAATGATAAAAAAATATTAAAAACGATATTATTAAATTAACAATATCTTTTAAGCCAGAAGACTAAAAAGAATTAACATAGAAGGGAATAAATTTATAAGATTTAGATCAATCACCAATTTTCGGAATTGTTAGCGCGATTTTCCATTTTCATTAGAAACAGTTTTCTGTTACTAAGTTGATTGACTTGTTCGATATAACTGGATGTGTAAATAGATTCTACGACAAAAAAAAAAAAAAAACTATTGCAAAATTTAAAAAAGTTTGTATTACGAGGCCCCTGTACCTAGCCTTTAGTCTGCGTTCCATGATTATCAAAATTTGAAATTTAAAAATATTTTGATGAAGAAACCAAGTTACATAAAATATTTAATTGAAAATTTTTATAACCATTAATCCCACTGAACAATTAATCGTCAAAGGCGGCTAGTAATGAATAAAATCGGCATGTCATTGCTGACGAAATTTTTTATTTCAAAGTTTAATTTATATAAATTATGTTAAATAGTGTAAAAGGGTTCAAAGAGTAACTTGTAGAAATAAAAGTAGTTTGTGATTTCTGGGAATTAAAAAAAAACTTTCTAAAAATGCTAAAAATAAAACACACACACAAAAATGAATCAAATAATGCTTTGTTCTAAGAACAAAAACTTCTACAAAATGACTCAATTTATGTGATAAGCTGACGAATCGTTTATGAAGACAAAAGTTTTTATGAGAATCAAGAACAAAGCATTTGGAATAAAAGAAATATGAAACAAGAAATTTAGAAAACCTATTATAAATTTGTCACTGGGATTATAATCCATTGTTTGAAAATTACCGAGAAATAACGAATGAATACGTTACAGAAGAAACAGCCAGAAATATTCTGAAAAAAAAAAAGAAAGAAAAAAAAAAAGATAAAAGGAAAAACGCAAGATTTGTGGTACTACATGCTTTCTGAAGTCACATCATTCGGTAATCTACTAAAAGAAGGATACGTATTCTAAATTCGTTTAAACAATTCTTAGATCTATCAGGGAAGTATAAGTTCCAGGATGGAGTTATTAAGTTTTTACATGAAAGAAAAAACTTGTTTTTTTTGGGGGGGGGCAGGGGGAGTTCTTGGTCAATTGTTAGGTTTATTGACCACCGCCCAATTAGCACAAGATGCAGGACATTTCCACGATGTTGTAAGATATTCTTAACACCAACCAATATTAGGAAAATATCGCAACAATATTGTTGGGCATTTTATGCTAATAGAATGAGGAAGCTTCTTTGGATTCTTCACATTATTATTATGTGTGATCTATTACGAAAAGTCGATGATTGTTACTAAATATCAATTTACTTACTGAGTTAAAATGAAGCGTCAACATTTGTTAAAATATTTTCCCTTGAAATAAATAGCCGTAAATGATAAAAACATTCATTTATATCTTTGTTTTTGAAATTTCTTTCAACTAAAACTCGAGTTTTCAAGAAAAGTCTAGTTTTTTAAATCAGATATCATCTCACCTTTATCTTTGATAAACTTATCATGTAGATAACAAAGAAAACAATAAAGAAAAAGAGTCAATGCTCTTTATCATAAAATATTACAAAATAAAAATCGGAAAGTTTTTTCTTTTATAGTTGTCAATATTAAAAATATTAATGTAACATTTACTCAAAGTAAACAAAATGGAATTAAAATCTTTTCAACCAACACACAGAAATATAAATGTTTTTGTGCTTGTATAGTGTGTGGAAATATTGAAAATAAAAGTTAATCACAAAATATGCAACATGAAAAGTGCTAGAAACAGATTTTTTAATAGTAAAGTTAATAATAAATAAATTAATTAATTGAGGTTTAATCAGGGACTCACAAATTCAAATTTTCTAAAAAAAGACAAAAAATTGCAATATTTAATAACTGGAATCTAAATAAAAAAAAGACAAACATACAAAACTAAAGAAAAATTAAAATTAAATCTACGATCACAAATTT
>JAPMOR010114315.1:278132-292074 GCA_026543865.1 Argiope aurantia
TTTAAAATGCTGTTTTTTCTTTAAAGAATATGCCAAAACATAACTTAAATCTTAGTTTTTTTTTTAATGTTGTTTTACTTATATCTATAGAGTTTATATGTACTTAAAACTTTCTTTTGTTAAAATTTATATAAAAATGAAAGAAATACATTTTTTTTCAAATATTTTTATTAAATAAATAAAAAGATTTATTATTTATCAAATTAAAATTTCAGATTTGAAATTTTAAAATTTTATTATAGATTTTTAAAAATATTTTTACATTAGTTTTTTTTAGTTTTAAAAAATAAAGAGATGTTGAAATACATTAAGGAATAAAGATATCATCAAATCGTATAAATTGTTATAATGTACTAATAAAACCCTTTATATGAATCGGCACGATTTAAATCTGAGGAAAATTACCTAATTTCAGTTTTGCAGCAAAACAAAAAGCTTGAATAAAGAATAAAGGAATGTCAATAAAAAGGCAAATCAATCAATAAAAATAAATCCAGTAATATTTCAAAATAATAAAAGAAAAAATATATGATATTCTTTTTAAAGTACATAACTTAGATATAGTTCAACAAACAATTTAATTGTGGGAAAGTAAAGAAAATCTATTGTTGAAAAACCCTTTTTTTAACCTAATCATAATATAAATATATTTTTCTGCAATTGATAAAAAGAAACATAAAGGTGATATTATCATTTTCCACTATGGATCGTTCAAACATAACTTACCATTATAAAATATCCAGCTATGAAACAAAAGATATCCATAAATTCAGAACGACGAGCTTTATATGAAATTTTTTTGTAAGTATAACAGCAAGACAATAACTACTTCGCTCAAACATTTCTTTTTCTTGTATGCCATTAGAGATGACTACGAATGTTATTCTCTTTTCAGTAGTTATTTGAAACGAAGATATTCTTAGGATGCTTCCGCTGACGTACAAAATTCATTAATCCAGAAAAATTTCCTCATCTTATTATTACGAACAAAGATAGAAAAAGTTGCATGAATTTTAGAACAATGTAAATTATGTACTTGTTTTACATTTTCTAGATAGACATGCAACAGTAATTGTATTTTGTTTGATTTGTCACGCAAGAGTGTTAAATTTAACCCACGTGCAATGGAAATAATAAACACTGATTTTTGAAACACGTTTCTACTTTTTAATTTTTCGGTTTTATTTTAAGATCTTTCATCCAAATATTTTCTAAAAAATATATTCAGACATGCAGAATAAATTTTTTTAAAATTCACCGTTTCTCATAAGTCTTTCTGATATAGTTAACAAATATTCTGTGATATTTCATTCTGTATAAATATGAGACTTTGTTTGGGAGACATTTTTTGAAAAACGCTGAAAAATAGTAATATTTTTGAATTTTTGCATCAAATGGATTAAAAAACAACTATAAAATCAAAATTTACCAGCTAAATGACAAATATTCGAGTTATATTAATATACAAATACTTCGAATATATATTTTCCAAATATTGGGGCAAAGAAAGGTTTATTTTCGACAAAAAAGTATAAATCAAAAAGTTTCTTCAAGCAATTAGTGAAACAATTCTTCTTTTTGTTTAGAAGTTTATCAAATGATTAATTCAAAATCTCACAGGTATCTTAAGAAATATTCCTTCCTACTTAATGAACTAAAATATAAGCTGAATTTTTATCCATTTTTTTAAATATTGGGGTTCTTTTTGATAAATGACATGAAATTTTCGATTTTGTTCGCATTGTGAAGCACTGGAACAATGATCAAATATTTCTAAATTAACATATTGCTTATTCTGTAGATTTAGAAATATTCATGAACTGCAAGACATGTTCAAGAATTTAAATACCAAATTTGAATAAAAAAATATGGATTAGATTTTAATTAACGATATTTTTTTTTCTTAAGAAAATTCCATCAAAATTTAAAATTTAAGAAAATAGTATTTGAAAATGAAAATGGCATTAAAACGTGTATTATGCAATCAATGTAACTGAGCAAAAATGAGCTTAGAAACGAAATTCAATTGGTTCTAAGAAGAATGTTTAGAAATTTAGAATACTGTATAAAAATAATTAATATTGTTGCAGAAATTCGACTTTTTAATATAATCGCATTTATTACATTGAACTTTATGGTATTGCACTAAATCATGAAGTTTACTCCAAAATGTCTAATTTCGGTTTACTCTTCATAATAAAGTGAAGAAATTGAGCACGCATCCTAAAAAAGTATCCTCTCTTGTTGACGAAAAACTAAAATTCTACAGAATTTTGCAGCTAAAATTGCAGCCAAGATCATAATTTTTTTTGTTTAGTTTGCTGCTTTTTTTTTTAGCTGAACATACTATAGACGGGTAAAGTAATGGATTTGCAGTTTCAAAATTTGCAGTTTATCTACAATTTTGATGCAAACATCATATACTAAAATTCACCCACACAGTTTGTTGTGTTTTTTGAGTTTTCCCTTTAAGAAAATATAAAGATTTTCGAACAGAGAAAATCATCAGAATAATTGGATTCGTCTAAACTTTGAAATGCATGCACGATTCTAGTGATAAAAACATATGTTGAATATACCTACATGGCCTTATTGAATTATTTTAGTTATAGTGTTCATATGAACATGGATAGACAAATGAATAGACTTCCTCTTCACAAATATTTCACGAAATCTGGTAAGAATGTGTAATTTTGGCATAAAAACTAAATTTTAAATTTCATCCATCTAACAGATTGTTTTTTGTATATATATATATATATATATATATATATATATATATATATATACAAATTTTTCTCTCTTCACTCAGAGTGTGAGAACTTGTTGATCTCAGCAATTTTACAGAGTTTCTGTAGCATTAATTAAATAAAAAAGATGTATTTTGATCAGGAAATAAGAGAATATTTTAAAATGATGTCAATATGCGTTAAATTAAGGTAAAAATTAGGAAATTAATTAGGATTAAATTAAATTTTAAATTATCATTACACACACACACATACACATATATATTCGTAAGTAAACCATGTTCAAAGTGGTTGGAAATGGTGAGGAGCTGAATACTTTATTTTCTTATAACTCCCTTATGATTGAAAATAGGAAGATAATTCAAAATAACATAAATTCAACATAGCGAATAGTTTTTGTACTGAAATTTTTTCGATAGCTGAAATAACCTAGGGATTAGGGGCAGAAAAGCGATTTTCAACCCACTAACTTTGACTTCTTTTTTCGTCTAACTTTTTGACATCTTGTTGCAAAGGTTTTTTCAGTTCTTGTAGAAGAGAAAATGGCGAAGGGCAGTTCTCTCATATTTCTGGAGAAACGAAACCTATTTTCTTTTTCCCAATTGCCCACAGAAATTATTTATTTTAATTTTGCATTTCTTTACTTTCAAACATTTTGACGGAAGGGGGAGAGGTTAGAATAAAATAAACTTTTAATTTTCAAAAAGTTTTGTTTGTGAAAATTTGGCAGTTAGCTTTTTACAATTTCTTTAGAACAAGAAATATAATTGTAATATCTTTCTTGGTGCAATTTTCAGAAAATTTCATTAATTTTTCAGCTTATTATATTATTTTTTCAACGAATCCCACCGGAGGTACCTCAGAAATGAGGATGAGAGCTTCCGGTTTGGTAGTTAGTCCTTGCCACCCTGGTGGGTACAGAAATGGTGGGGATCGAGTACTTTCTACCGATGACGGGATGTACTTACCATGGAGAGGGTTGTACCTTGGCCGGCGATGGTCCTTAGGACTCAACCATAGTTCCCGCCAGTGTTGCTGTCATGGCGGTCCGGCCATTCAGATTTTTCCGTATGCCTTCGGGCGCGTCGGAATAGCCGGTTTAGGTATTTTTCCAACTGATCAGTGTAGATGCAGTGACCTAGTAGTAAAATCTCGGCTTCAGTGTCGACGGGCTCCATGTTTTTATTTCGATTTCTCTAAAGATTCTCTCTGTGTGTAGGTCTGGTGAACGATAAATCAGATATCTTTGATCAAGTGCCTACCATTAATACATCGCGAAAGCAGGGTACCAGTACAGGTGCTATCCTGGTCATATTACTGGGGTTCAAAACTACGTTTGTGCCAGAAGCTCCTTAATGTTACTTCCAAATGAGATATTCATATAACTAAATTTAACTCTATATTTATCAAGGTAGGTGATTTACATCTTTTCTTGTTAATTTTTTGCTGTTAGAATCGGCGGGAAGCAGACATTTAATCCCAATTACGTAATATTAAAATACTTTTATTTGAAAAAAGGCATAGAAAAAGATTATTCATTTTCGCATAAATTTCAGCTTCCATTAAATTCTATTTTCTTACTCGATCAAGCAACAGAGATGAAAATTTATATAATTATGCATTCCGTATTAATATTTTACCAGCAAGGGAGGCAAATATCTAGGAAGAACAGACTGACCACCAAAGGCGGATATTTTATGAATAAAATTATATAAAAATTATTAAAATGTTGAATAAACTATATAAGATGAATAAGCTTTCGAATTCAGATGATAAATCATGTACTTACATCTCTTTTCATTAATGCAGAAGATGATGAGATTTAGCTACTAAAGATCTTGAACAACAATAAAAGAATTAAATAAACCTTTTAGTCAACTTTAGGAGAAAAAAAATGCAGGGAGAAAGGATTTTTTTTTCTTCTTAAAAAAGCACATTTCAGTATAAGTTTGCTTCATGCTTATGAATAAAAACTTTGAGTTTTCTTTTCAATGGCAGAAATAAATGACACTGTATTTTCGCTAAGTAATGTTGTATAAGGAGTTTGTGACACAGCAAAACATATTTTATGTTTTATGAGCATGTGCACTTGTATTTTATACTTTTTTTTGTTTGCAACTACAAAACTGTTATAGTATTATTTGCAACTTAAGAATTATTTCCTTACATTGTCTACATCATTTATTATTATTATCATTTTAATTTTCAAATGCTGTATTCTCATTTAAAAAAAAATCCTTTTGTTTAATTTCTTCACTCGATAATTTGCTCATTTTCTCAAAGAAATGCACATGTATTATTTCTTCAGAAGTTTCGGATGATATTATTATTATTTTTTAAATATAAATAATAGTGCTGTGTAAAATTTAGACAATCAACAATTTCACACAGGTTCGAACAATATTTCCTCAATATTCCTAATAATAATTTAGGTTAATCTGCTCTCTATTTCTACTAATAATAAAGATAAATCAATATATGCATGTGTGTATGTGTCAGTCTACATATGTGCATCTATCTGTTTCTATGCGTGTGTATGTTAAGTCTCTACAGACAAATTGTTTGACCTACAACCACCAAATTTAGCACAAGTAAATCTTGGAAAGAGAGAATGTGCGACTCGGGGCGATTTCGCATTTTTTAAATTTTATTTGAATAAAGATTAAACTGAGCGTTTCTCCACGATAACTTCTGAAAGTAATATTGCACAAAAAGGAATTTTACACCATTTAAAAATTTAACAAATTGTCATCTTAATGATAATGATGAATAAAAAAATTGTCTTTTTAATGATAATGGACGCAAATTTTCATAAATTTTGGATATTTTTCAAAAAAAAAAAAAAAGGTGTTTGCTTAATTTTTTAATAGTTTACATTGTTATGAAATTCAAACCGTTTTCATTATTTCATCAAATGTGTAATAGCGCATTTTTCTTCAATTGTAGAAAATTAAAAAATGATTCTGTTTAATATCTATATAGTTTGTAAGAGGAGTAGAAAAATGACGTTACAATACCTCAAAAGTTAGAATATAGAAGAATGAGGTATTTACGTTTCTAATAGCGCTATGATGTCATAAGACTGGTCTCCATGAGAAAAGACTCATGTAATAATGAACAGAGCTAATATGAGACTATTAAATTAATATAACTTTGGCGTCTGACAATTTGACAGAATTATGACATTTGTTTATATCTAAACGATTTAACTGAAATTAAATATAACCAATATTTTCGGAGAACTAGATGATCGAGAAAGGCAATTAATCTACAGTATTTATAGCAGAAAAAGTTTTTTTTTTAGTTGCATGCATTATAAATTGCTATTTGGTAACAGAACTTAAACGGCATTGTCTCAAAGGTTTAAGAAAAATACAATTAAAATAAAATAAATTAAGATAAATGTCATCTAAAATTTGGCCGTATTTTCATTTTTGTTAAATCGTTCATAAAAAATGAGCTTTCATCATCGAGATCCAAACTATGCAAGATTTGTTGTCGTATAACAACAAATCTTGCATAGTTTGGATCTCGATTTCTTAATGGACTTCTTAAATTCATTTACCGAAAAAAAATTATTTATTATTGCCATATACTTAACGTTGCATTGTGTCTTTTAGATTCTCGATTAGATGAATACAAGCCTACATATTAGTTAACAGACAATTTTCATATTTTGCGAATTAAATAATATTTTGGTGTTGTTTGTAAAGTAAAATGAAACATTATTTTGATCATATTCAAACAGAAGGCCATCTAGAAGATTAATAAATAGGATAAAATCCTTCTACCTGTACCAGGTAGTTTACCAGTGCAATGTAGTTATATATAGAGAACACTAATATAGTCCAGAGGTATTTGTACATCGTAGCAAAATGCGACCCAAAACATTAACCGAAACACTACCTTGTTTGTGGCTACATACATAGGCATACTCAAGATTCACTATCTTTAACGCTAGAACGACACCTAGCTCATCCAGATTTGACTTTTTAAAATTGTTAAACATAAATAAATAGTATAAAGCCGGATATTCAGGATATTTCCACGTCTCATCGACTTGTAGTCTTGGATTTGTAGCACTTCAAAATTAACCGACAATGCAAAAGACTGCAAGCAATGACGTGCAGTGAAAGTTGGATAACTGAAAAAATTAATCGGTTTTTAGTTTGAGCTTGTAGTGTCATGTATGATATTTAGCTTATTGGAAACATAGTTTGTTACTTACTCTTTATTCAATTATTTAATTTCATTGGGCAACATGTTTCTTAAATTTAAAATTTTATTTTACCATTAATATACTTACTATTCGTGTTATTTCCAGATTTAAAATAAAATAAGTTTTAAAATACCTTTTAAAATTTTTATTTAATATTATAAGCAGTTTTCATTATTCTTCAAGAAATAAGAACAAAGTGTAAATAAGGCGGTAACAAATTCACTGAGCACGACTTTATTTTTCAGCACAAATATATTAGCTTTTATTGTATTGTTATAAAGAGTAATTTTACAGTCGCACTATAAATTTTGAGGCTGATACAACTTTCTAAACATACATTTTTTGTATAGGAACATTGTTCAGACGTGTTGAAGCACATGTACAAAATTTGAAACGTAAAAAAAATTATGTTATTTATTTATATCTTTACAAAGCTATATTTATATCAATGTATACAATAAATTCTCAAAATTGTAATTTCCAGTTGTAAATTTGAATGACGGGTCCACCGCAGTAGCATTGGCGGGAACTACAGTTGGGTCCTAAGGGCCATCACCGGCCACAGAACACGTTTCTCGTGGGAAGCCCATCCCGTCATCAGTAAGGGGTAGTCGACACCACATCATTTCTCTACCCACGTGGGTAGCGAGAACCAATCACCATGTCGGAAACTTCTCATTCTCAGGACTCGGAATAGCAGGTATTATCAACGAAAAGAGCCTCAACTTTCCCTGCATTCTTTTCATCTCATATGCATTAAGTTATACACCTTTTAATTTTCAACGTCTTTAATTTCAAGTTAGTTTTGCTTTCATTATAATCTCTATCTTTATTTCTACCTTTACTACTATTAAAGATGAATGACTCTTTTTCTCTGTGTGATTGCTGTTTGCAGACCAGACCATTTGACTTAGAGTTACTAAATTTGGCACATATATAAAATAGAAGATTGGAGTGTGCACTTCGGGGGGGGGGAGGCTTTTTAAAAATATTAATTACATATTTAATTAATTAAAATTTAAGCTGAATTTTGGCGTTTTTCCTTGAAAACTTCCAAAAATATTATCGCACAAAAAATGAATTTTATACCGTTTCAAAATTTAAACAGCAGTAGTGGTCTTCCCAAAACTTTCTCGCCAACTTTCTATGTAAGAGAGCGCTTTACATGGCATTGGTGTACTATAGTTACGAAATATAAACTTTTGGTTTGAATTTAGCACTTTTACTGAATCTATCCTGCCATCATTGGCGAGTGTTTTGGCATCCCTGACTTGCGTTAATAGTATCTAAAAATCAAATATGTGTTTCAGATACGTTTTTCTCAACCAATTAAACCAAAATTTGACACAAAATTGTACTTGTAGTCACATAAAATTTATATGTTTCTGAGAGTACAGACTGACAGACAATCAACCCGCTGTTGGATTTGGCTCAAAATTATCTACACTATAAATGTTAAATCTGTGTACCGAATTTTATCTATCTAGCTCCCTTCGTTTTGTAATTATCTGGTTGAATTATATCCGAACAGCCGGACAGACAGATGTTCTCTGAATAGATTTTACTCAAAATTTGATAGAAATCTGCAAATTTAGTGTAAAGACCATATACGAAAACTTTAACTCAAAGTGTTTTGGAGTTATGTTTGCCACAGACAGCCACAGACATATTCGTGTAAATTTTGGCAATTTCCTAAAAATATTTTTTTTTGCCTAATTCCTAATAATAGATCAGATTGTTGCCCTGAAGTTCAAATGGTTTTTTATTGTTTCATCAACTATCTTATCGTATGATTTTTTTTATCTGTTGAATTTGATACATCTATATGCTGAATTCTAAAGAAGAAAGATTTTGTTTAATTTCTGGGTAATTTATGAAAAGGATTTAAAAAGTTGAAAATAAAATAGGTCGTTTAGAAGATCGATAAAGTGAAAGTTTTTTTTTAACTGTGCTATGATGTCACGGGATTTATTTATTTTCATAATAAGTAAAGTATATGTCAGTCAATAATAAGTATAAGTATATGCCAGTTCATAATAAGTATAAGTATATGTTAGTCAATTAAAATAATACGATTAATGATATGGCTAATAATTTAGTGGAATCAGGAACTTAAAGATACGATTTAAACAAAATTAAATCTAAACAATATATCCAAAGAAACAGCTGGTCGTCTGAGGCAACTTTTAATAGCAGTTTAATAGTCGTGCGAATTTTTTCTAAATTTTGGACATTTCTTACAAAGATTTTTTTTTCTAATTTTCCAGCAATAGATAATTGAACTAAAATTCAAACTGTTTTCATTGTTTTCTTAAATACTTAATCGCCTGATTTTCATACTTTGCTGAAAGTCAAAAAAGAAGGACTTTGTTTAATACCTGTGTAGTTTACTAGATAAATAAAAAAATGATTTCGATATTGTGAAATTTAAAGGCTAGATTAACAGAATATTTACTTTTCTAATAGTGCTTCTAATGGGATTATCTCCATTAGAAATGTCCTTGTATGCTAAATAGATAAATTAAGCATTTTAATTAAGACAATTAAAATGCTACGGTCAAATGTCAGACAATTTGGCAGAATCATGAACATGGATTATAAAAGAGATTTATCTGAAACCAAACATAATATTTCCGGCGAACCAGTTAATCGCCTGAGACGACAAGTCTATATCTATACCTATACTTATAATAAAGCTCAGTGTGTGTGAGTTGGCATACGTATACTTTTGAGGTCGAGAATGTGGACCTCGGAGTGATTTTTTAAATTTTTAATTAGAATGTTAATTAATTAAAAATTAAACGGAATTTCGGAGTTTTTTCTCAAAAACTTCCATAAATATTATCGCACAAACAGGATTTTTACATCAAGTTAAATTCAAAAAATTATCTTTTTAATGATACCAATATTTTAACCTATAAATTAAGTTCTTTTTTTTTAATGAATTGAAAAAATATTTTACCCATATTTTTCAACAATTTATTTCACACAAACTAAAAATAAAATTTAACCGGCACGAGCTCATTACGCTTGCATGGGGAAAAATTAGTTTTTATCAACTAGTTGCCATCACTTTGACAAAAACTGAAATTAAAAAAAAACAAGTTAAATAGTAATGCAAACCTAGAAAAGTATAATTTTCAGTCGTTTCTGTATGAAATAAATAAGAAATATAATATTTTCTAAAATATAAATGCAAGACAAAGTTGTTTATGATATTTTAAAATATCAACATTATTAACTCAATGAACGCTGGAATGGCAGCCTTTGTAGCTAAAAATCCCTTAATTCCCCTCATTCAAACAAACAAACAAAAAATTAACTCAGTAAATGAGCTTTATATAAGGCAAACATTGTTTAATAAACATCCTTTCTATTCATGGCCCAATAACTAATTTATAAACCTTTAATAATATAAACACGTGTGTTAAAATGATCTAAATGAAGTAAATAGCAATATTTTATGTAATTTGGGTCAATAAATGCTCTAATAAATTATGAATACTTTACTTTTAGATCCTAAATAGGATTTCTGTGAATCGTATTTAAAAAAATTATTCTTGAGACACGAATATTTTAAATAAAAAGAATCGCACTCCAATAAACTGATTCAGTCATTAAAACTGACTGATTTATGACAATTTGAATATCACTATTTAATAATAAAAACGGGCGATTTTAGACCATTTCATAGATCGTCTCAAAGATGTTACCACAATCAGCGCCCAGGGTTTCTCAAGACTGATTGGCCTAAGATTAAGAAACCGTTGATTTTTCTAAATGTTTTATTCAAAACTTCATAAATCGATCAGATTTGATAGTAGAAGATAGAAAAGTTCATTTATTTATTAAAAAGTTGCAGTGTCCAGAATATTATTCTTTGAAACCAAAGGACTGTACAAAATTTAGACTTCATAATATTTTAAAGTATATTCATAGACCGAGATAAAATAAAATATTGCTATTCATGTCATTTAAATACTTTTGAAAGTAAAACTAAAAACTAAATTTTATGATGAATCTGTTATATTTTTGTTGAATAATTCTTGAGATAATATATAAAATATGAAAAATATTTTGTAGAGTTCATAAGATTTCATTGCTGAACGTCTCTGTTTTTTCTACTCATATTTAAAAAATACTTGGTTTCAGTAAAAAAAAAAATACTTTTTAATATTAATTGCAGTTTAATCCTTTCCACTTTTATTTAAAGTAGATATTTTAAGGGAATTGTTTGAAAATTAGAGATGCATAGTACATTATGACATGCCTTTTTAACAGTGTGAGTGAATAATATGACATGAAATTTAAAAATATTTTGATGAAGAAGCTATTAAAAGGCAAATTACATAAAATATTGAGTTGGAAAATTTTAACGAGTATTAAGATTGGCGAACCGGCTGTTCACCAAAGGTGGCTAGTATTAATTAAGCTCATTGCGTAATCATGTTGAAAAATACTATTAAATCTGGGTAATCAATGTGAAGAATGTATATGTATGCATGTATTTAATGTATGTATGTAAGGTATGTATTTATTTTTTTCATTTATTTATTTATATTGTTCTCTTTGCTTTAAAATTTTTTATTTTACTTTTATTTTTCTGTTTTCAAAGTTTAAATCATCTATTTTTAATGAATTTTATTATTTACTAATTATGTTTCAATGATGCTGTTACTATTGAATATTATATAGGCTCTTCTGCTTGAGCCATTTAGACCTTCTCCACTTTTTCTTTTTATGCCTGACCTTTTAATTTTGTTCCAGCTTTTTTTATTTTATTTGACTGTCTTTAGCTTCTTTTACATCTAGTGCACATGCATATGAAAGATTTTTTTGAATATCAAATCCTTTAATAGCTATTTAAATTTTATTTTTTTAATTTTAATTATGAGCTTTTTACCGGTGTAACGCCACTTTTGGCTCACACCTAATCATCATCAGAATACATCAGAATGTGAAGGATAAGTGATTTCAAAAAGAATTTAATCCCTGATCAAACGATCAGAGATTACCTAAGCTCTAAATATTACATTAATTTTCACCAAAAATCAGAATAATATTTCTTCTCCCCCCCCCACCCTTTTGTTTTGTATCCAATTTTTGAGTCATGAACTTTTCAGACAACGCAGACGGAAACTACTGGCTAAAGCAGATATATTTCTGACTTAAAAGTACATCGTCGAAATACAATACATATTTCAATTCTCATTAATAATTTGCCTTTTAAAACTAGGGTATAAAAAAAACGAATGCTCAGTATAACGTTTAAACTCTTACAATGATCCACCAAAAAAAAATAAAGCACCTCTTGCTGAAGAAATTCAGCCCTGGTGATAATATTATTGATACCGGAAAAACATATTTATTTTCTAATATTCATGCGTTAGTACATAATGTTTGAGGGTATATTACGGAAAATATTTACTTCGATGAGAATTCAGAATTCAGAACATCAAAAGAATACTGGAATCAGCTTATTTTAAGCTTTGAAAATTAATCTAACATTAAAAAAAATTTGTCGTAATCGACATATTATTACTATATATATATATAGTGCTATATATATATAGTACTATATATATAGTGTACTACTATATATATAGTACAGAAAAATACAATTCAAATAACCACAGCGTCGTACATTTTTTTTGTTTTAATTTATTGAATAGTTCGTTATCGAAGCATTTTTTCATAGTCCGAATATAAAAATATTTCGAAAGCATGGGAATTAGTCAAATGCTCATTAAATGGCAAATTTAAAAAAAAGTTTCTTAAGTCGTTGAAATTAACAGAAATACACAATAAACTTTCTCTATACCTTAATTTCTGTCACAATTAATAAGGGTATTATTAATATTTAGATGAAGGACTACACGATTTACTTCTACACGATAAAAATTAAAAAATCAAAAAAATTAAGAATATATCAATGATTAGTTTTCAGGGCAAGATACTGATCAATAAAAATAGATCTGCAGAATAACTATTTCGAAGATGGTTATTAATTTAGTACACTGATGTACTAACAAAATATTACTTCGCCATATATAAAAAAAATTGTTACGGATAATATTCAGTTTCATTCAGTTATAGTATGCTTTTTCGCTTTTTTCACTAATGAAATACAAATTTCTATATTAAATTTATAAAATATGCATAATTATTCAATTTAACAATAATTTCCCCTTTTCTTACGGTTTCCAATCCACTTCGCAAGCTGATTATTATTTGTTCGATGTTTACTTTGTCCATGCATGACGTATGAAAAAATGTTTATTTCCCAACTTATAAAGTGAAAAAAAAAATAATATATTCCCATTTTTGCATGCATTTTCAATTGGGAGCATGACGTTTAAATACCCACAGAAATTCTAATTACGAATAATTCTTATAATAAATACTTATGCCTATTTATAAGATACTAATTCCCCTTTTTGCCCCCACCCGATTTCCAAAGCATGATTATTGGTATTTAATTATTCGTCATATTTCAATTGTTACTGAATTCTAAATATTTCAAAAGTCAGCAGTTATTATTGTTGTGAACAGCAATGTAACTGTTTAAATGCTCTACAAAGTTATAAAATGCAAACAATCTAACAAAACAAACAATGAATCCCTGCTCTGTTGCTTTCTGCTAAATTTTATTTACTATTTTGCAACCGAAACGTTGTGCGGCTGATTTTGCTGAGTAATAGTGCTTAGTGCAATTTTCGATCATTTTAATGAGGTACGGCCGTCGTACTCCTCGTCTTAATGATAATTTGGGAAATACTAGAATATTTCTTTTCCCCAATGCACCATTTGTTGGGGATGTTGCTTCAGATCTTGATACGGATGTATGATTTCATCCGTCTGTTCTGCGAGTTGCTGTTGGTGCACTCGTCCATAATTTATTAGATATGCTAGGCTTTGGAGCTACCTGCTGAATTTACTCCTCTTAAATTTCAGAAGGTTGATGTTCCAATTG
>JAPMOR010114315.1:292084-308532 GCA_026543865.1 Argiope aurantia
CAACGGCAGAATGCAGTGTAAAACCAAAACTCTAATCAGCTGCCGAATATTATTTAAAACTATCTTCTTCGGGCGCTAGATGTTGTGTCAAAAACTACTATCGGCATCTAGATGCTGTCCCAAAGAGTGCCATCGACTGTCAGATGCTCTGTCAAAGACTGCAGTCAGAAATTAGATGCGGTTTTAGAGAAATCAGATGCAGCGATGAAGGGAAGGCTGGCGGGCGGGCAACGAGAGTAGCACACTTCCACGTGGTGTTCCTTGGGCAACGGGGCAGTTCCCTGGAACTGCAACGGCTAAGAGGCTACTCAAACAAGAAATTTAAAATAAAGAAATTTTATTTATTCTAACAAAATAGTCTGCTTTTTTTGGCTTGAAGTTATACAATTACTTTTCCATGTCACAAAAATTCACTACCTGCATTAAATATTCAAAATACATGTAGTTAATGTCTTGCATTGAATTTTCTTTAAAGAAATTGATTTTTCTTAGTTGATAATAAGTGTAGATTGATGAATTTCAACCATCATTATTTAAATCTTAGACTCAATGATATTACTAATATCAAAAATTAAACATTATAAAATTATAATAAAACCTTCAAATAAGTAAATAAATATTCTTAATGGTATTTAATGAACACAATGTTAAACTGATTATTTTCTTTATCAAAAATAATATAAGTTTGGCATTTTTCCATATGCTTTAATTAGACTTGTAAATAATAATAAAGATGAATGTGTGTATATGTGTACGTGTGTTGGCGCTCTACAGACCAAGTCATTTAACCTACAGTTACCAAATTTAGCATATGTATACCATGGTGGAAGGGAATGTGCATTCGGAGAGAATTTTTGAAATGTTTATTATAATTTTAATTAATTAAATATTAAGTTGAATTATGGCATTTTTCTGCGATAAGGGGATACGGTACCCTGAAAAGTTCTGAAATTCGACGTATATATCGATTTCCCAATTTTGAGTGAAAAATGATCCTTGAGTCTTTGTCTTATTAATCTGAAAATTTAAAAAAAAATTGCACAAGTATTTAAGGAGATATGGAATTATTTTGTCTAACGCGATATCAGGTGTCACGCCCACTTCCATCAAACATATTTCATGTGCAAGTAGACAAATTGCTTAATTTTTTTCCATGAAATAGAAAGCAGAACAGTAGTTTGATACTGCAACGGTTAAATTATTGTTTGTTTATATCTTTATTGTTTTCTCTTTTCTTTTCGGTTGAATTTCTCACTCGTAATTATAATCATCTTCAAAATGACTAATTTCATTTGAATTTCAATCAAATGGTATAGAATTTTCTAATTCTTTCTAATAATCCCTATATATGATAATGATCATTAAAAAATATGATAATAATATGTATTAATAAAAATTATATCTTACTTACAAATGCCACATTATTGCTCTGAGAAAAAAACAACTAGCTTGAGTATAACAATTTTATTGTGCTGAAAACTTTAAAGCTGTTTATCTCGGTTTGCTTTTTTTTTCAAAGTTTTGTCTGCTGCAAAACGTTAAGTCAGGCACATTTTATTGTAATTTCATGACATTTTTTCCCCCTACTCACTCTTAAATGCAAATTAACAACTGTCTATCACAAAATTTGAAAAAAAAATTTGGAAATTAGGGAAAAAAAATTTGCGGGTACCGAGTCCCCATATGCACAAAAATGAATTCTATACCATTTCAAAATTTAAAAATATATCTTTTTAATAATGCTATTTTTATAATAGTGTAAAGTTTTCCTGGATGTTGGTAATTTTTTAAATATACATTTTTATCTCATTTCCAACAACAGATTACATTGTTGCGTTGAAGCTCAAACCGTTTACATTATTTTATGAGATATTTAATCACTTGACTTTCTTTTAATCGTTGAAAGTTAAGGAAAAAGAACCCAGTTTAATATTTGCGTAGTTTGTAATATTTATTTAAAAAATGAAAGTTAGAATAGAGATGATGGCATTTGTATCTTTAATAACGCTATAATGTCATGAGACTGGTCTCCATTAGATAAGTTTATATACTCAAAGAACAAAACAGATATAAGGCAATTCAAAAAACGCGGAATTAATGTGTGATAATTTGAAGGAATCATGGTCATGAAGTTGCACCTAAACGAAACAATATCTCACGCGAATCAGCTGGTCGTCAGTGGCTACTAGTGCTTAATAAAGTTCAAAATGAATCCCTTTAACATCCGGTATCAACTTAGAAATTCCGCTAAGTTTAAGTTGCATATTCTAGAATCGGGATTCCAAGCAGTCCTTACGTTGTTGTTGTTGTTTCTAATAGCACTTTTCATACACGAGCCCGCTGACAAAGTCAGCGATATTAAGCCGAGAGAGTGTCTCTTGTTCTTCAGTAGCGCCATCTAGGGCCATCTTAGCTACTCATGCTTCACAACCCATTTTACGGGGTGGACTTCATTCATACATTTTATTCACTCCACCACAGATCGTAATTTAGACTTGAATCAGAGAACGATCAACTCTGAACCAGTACCCTTAGTGGTATTGTCTCAACATTTAGGACTTTGTGGCTATGATGGATTTATACGTGCACCAGCCACCACCCAGATGCGGGGAGTCTTCGGCCGGTGGGTTCAAACTCTCAGTCCACGGGATGCGAATTCAACGCCCTACCAACCACGCTGTCCTGTTCCAGTCCTTATGTAATTGTTCGAAACTACGAAGTTGAAAATATCGTGATCTGAAAGTTTTAAACTAATAATTAATTAAGATGAGAATCCGAAGCCCTCGTAAGAAATTAAAAAATTGGAATTCGAAAAATCTTTAATAAAAAAAGTATATTTTCCCTTTTCTTTCAAGCACATAGGGCCAAGAACGCTTATAATTTTGTGTAAAATGAATAATATTGGGATCATACGTCTGTACTTTGATATTAAAAATCAAAGATAATTTTTTTTCATTTCATAATAATTTTCAAAATATTATATAAAATTTAATTTCAGTGTTATACAAATCAGGAAGACAAATCATATTTTATTAAATAATGCCCATTTCACAAAATGAGTTTCGTGCCTTTTTAAATGTCTTTCATTTTTTTTATTATTATTTATTTATTTTTATTTCTTCGAATTTGCACATTTTTTTTTATTATGAGCTTGATTATTGACTCAATACGATATTCACTATACGATTAGAGATATTACGCAATAATTATATGTTTGCTCAAATGTGTTTATGTTGATCAGATGCAACTGTCTGAAGAATTTGCCGTTGTATCGAATGTCATTCCCTTTACCTGACAATGGTTTATCAATGAAGTCCAAATTTAATGTTTTATTATTTAAAAGAATACAAATTTAATGTATTAGATTAGCGTGCTATCATTTATATCGCATTCAGTTTAGATAGGCTAACAATAAATTGTCATAGATTTAAGTTTTATTACACCAAAAATTTATCACATTGAAAAAATAACACCAATAAAAACAAATTGGTTCCAAAGAATATAAAAAAGTTCTGCTTACTATTAAACAACAAAAATAATAGTAAGATAATTAATTGACTATACTAGACCATATTAATAACTTAATGAACTTTCCCACTGTATATTTTGAATTTCTAACCCAATTGTAATCAGTTACTTTATACGCCCTATTTATTGTTTCTTATTAGTCACTTATACCAATGCTTTACTGCAAATGGGGACATAATGAAAAATTGGTTTTTAGAAGGGATTAATATGAATGCTTCCATAAAAAAGAAAAAGAATTGAATGATAGTAGTCTAAACTTATATAAAGCTCAATGTGTGTGTGTGTTGGCGCTCTACAGGCCAGACCGTTTGACCTACAGCTACCAAATGTATACATGTATACCTTAGAGGTCGGGAATGTGCACCTGTGGTCCCTTTTTTGAATTGTTAATTAGAATTTTAATTATTAATTAAAAACTAACTTTCCCGCCAAAAAAATCTTCCATTTTCCCCACGGCCAAATAAGTAAGGCTTCAGTTTTTTTTCCCCCAACAGTAACGAGGCTAGGGTTAAAATTTTTCGGCCGATTATTTCAAACGATTCTGTTTATTTTCTTAATGTTTTATGCATTTAAAATTAAACATTGCTAATTAATCGATCTTTCAGATTCATTCTGAAGTACTTTTGAATTAAAATAAAACAGAATAAAGGAAATTAAAAATTTCTAATCTGTGTAGCGTTACCCCAACTGGCGTAGAATAATTCACGCATGCGCATTGCGTTTTGATTGTTTAGAACGAATGGGGATTTGATTTAAATTATTTTTAGGTTAGTTGTATACTTTTGAAATTAAATTGTATTTATGTTAGTTATATATTTTTTGTATATGCTTATAGTTTTAAGTAAATCGTTTTTTAAGAAGTTTTTTTTAACCTGTTTTCAACCGATTATTTTAAACGATTCGTTTTATTTTCTTAGTGTTTGATGCATTTAAAATTAAACATTATTAATTAATCGATCTTCTCATGATGAGCTGAGAAAATTTTGTTGACAAATTCTTGAGATATTATATAAATTAAGAAAGATATTCTTTAATGCCCATAAAGTTTAAACGCTCAGTGACTCTGTTTTCAGTAATCATATTATAAAAAAATGCTTTGTTTCAGTAAAAAATATTATTATATTAATTGCAGATTAATCCTTTCCACTTTAATTTAAGGAATAAATTCTACGGGATCTAACAGAAATTTAGAGAGATAATATTACGTTATGACTGAAGGTCTTTATAATATTATGAATGAATTATATGACTATCAAAATTTGAAGTTTTAAAATATTTTGATGAAGAAGCTATTAAAGCAGGAATTGCATAAAATATTTAATTATTAAAATTTTAACGAACATTAAGATTGGCGAACCGGCTGGTCGCCAAAGGCGGCTAGTAATAAATATAGGAAACGAGTAATGCAGCAGACTGAGAAAGAGGGCAACACATCCATCATCACATTTCCCCCGATAATTTTTATTCTATTATGTTCATTTCAAATTATCGATTCATACCGCTGTCATTTGACATTAGACCTCGATAGAAAAACCTTGAAGAAGATAAAGTTAATTTTCATTTATTTTAACCAGAATAGCAGTTACTTTTATTTTAATTATGTTAAATTAAGAGACTAGACTTTAGATGACTTTAGACTAGTTTAGACTTTATTATGCTTTCACTACATCATTACTTACAAATTTATAATTTTATTATTAAGTAACAAAGCATTTCTCAGTATGTAAGATTTAATTCATAAGAATTATGAAAACGTAGGAGGTTTTATTTATAAAGTCTTTATTTTTCAGTTAGAAAACTAAAATAAAATGCAAATTGGAAAGAATTATTGTTTCTATTTAACATCTATTATAAAACTGTTAAAAAAAATATAAACTGATATAATATGTTTATAAAGAGATGCTAATTAAAAGTAGATAATTAGTATACTATAAAGAATTTGATACATATCTTCGAATTGCAGTTGAATTTTAAGAAAGAATAGTAATTTTATATTCAGACTAGCTGACCCGGTAAACGTTGTTCTGCCTTATAAATTATTTCCATTGAATATTTTGGTTGTTAACGAATGTATTGTAAGTGTGTAGGGATGGGATCTATGACAGAAAGAGGAATGGAGCGCTGTAGATGATGATCGCCGATAAAAACTAAAAAACACTAGCCATTCATTTTCTCAATACAATGCATTTCATTAACGTAACGAACATATGCATTGTTTGATCTCTTAAAAGTTAAACGTAAAGTGTAAATAGTAATATATTTTTTGTCCTAAAGTATAAAAATGAAATAAAGAAAATCAATATTCATTTCGAAGAGCAATGCAGTGTACGATATTTTTTCTCAGTTCGTCTTTAGCCAACACAAATAAGCTCGATAGTTTGCCCACGCGAGAACATGCCACGTGTGAAAAACATGGTGTGCCCAAATCTAAGCCGCAAACAGACATCGTTTGGCCTTGCGATTTATTGATTGTCACTGCAAATGCGAATCTAATAGGAAAGTGAACGCGTTTGAATTCAATTAGCACGTCCGTGAGAATCATTGGAATTCGTGGCAGTAAAACATTTTCGTCTCGGAATTTGCCATTCAAAATGGTGGCTTCGACAACGTTTTTTATCAATTTTTTAATGACCAGCCATTGCACAGACATGGTGGGTTCAAATTCGGAAGTAAAATAACCGGAGATCCAACTTTCAGTCGTAGAAGGTGTGGTGACATGCCTGGCAAATCCAGTGAGTTCAAAAACTCTGTTGGATAATTTACAACTTCTTTAGCATCGCAAACTATATCGATCAATTTGTATGATACCAAGTCGCCTGGCAACGACTGCTGTATCTTGAAGTTTAAATCGTCGACATCCTCATTTTTTGCTGCCAAAATGGCTCTTTCTGCCAGCCACGCATGATTTGTATTATGTGCGTACATCGGGAAATATGCGATCAATGAGAGCATTTTGCGAATCAATGATAGTGCAGAAGTTAGTGGGAAATTTTAGGCATCCAGTATTTTCATAGACAGCAACTTTTCCATCACTGATATCTAACAATTGGTCCGAGAATGTGTCAGCAGATGGATCTTGTAGCATTTGGACGCGCGTGTTTATTTATAGCTGGACGTTTTCAACATTACGTCACAGTGGCGATGATTTCAAGTAAGCGTTGATATCCTCAGTGTACGGTGAACGTGGATAGGAACACCCTAATTATCTAGTGTTGTGAAATATACTTAACGACCTATTCTCATACCTACAAAATACACATAAAAAATTTCATGAAAATCGGTCGAGCCGTTTCGGAGGAGTTCGAACACAAACATCGTGACATGAGATTTTTATATATTAGATAATTTATTTTAATCCTTAGACTACTGCCATCTATGATTATTTTATTTCATCGGATGCATAAATCCTTTTAGTAGTCTAATTGTTATATAGCTCTTTGTAAACAAATTCAAGTTTGCTTATTGCATTTTTTTTATTTATGAATGTTTGCGCCAAAATTCAATTTTTAAAGGTATATCATAACATTTTTGAAATAAGTATTCGGAACAAAGCATGTTTATAAGTCTTTGCCAAATGTGTGGTTGCTGCTCTCTCAATGGAAGTTCTTACTTTTGCAACAATATAATAATGAATGTTGTATCATGTGTAAAAGGTTCTCGGTCGAACTGATATCAGGCTTATTTTCTGAAGAATTGATAATATCCTTAAACTTAACAATGAAAGATCTCTAATCTTAACAAAAGGCATCTATTATAAACAAACTGAAAGTAAAAATTATGAATTAAAATTAAAATTTTAAAACTGCATATTATTAATTAATTTTAATTTGGATGGAACTTATTACTAAATTTTAAAATCATAAATGACTATCATCAATTAATTAAAAAAAATTTGGAATGATAAAATACCTCAAATAGCAACACGGTATCTTTATACCTTTAGGCATTCTTTATTCTTAAAGATGCTGAGAAAATAGTTTATAAATTAGTGCTTATAGTATAAAAATCTTTCTCCTTCTTTTTATTAAAAGAATGTTTGAGTTGATTGTGAAGTTTTGATTTAAAACATGCCTACAAATTTTTATTTTCCTTCATTGTGAGATAAAATCATTGAAAGTGGTCTCCCTAAAACTTTCTCTCATACTCTCCAATTAAGGTCTTGTGTCTCCCCCCCTCCCCCCGCATAAAATTATGGATTGTGTAAGATCTTTGCATAGTATTAGCGAAAACTGATTACGAAATTTAGTTCTTTTGCAATTTTTACTGAATTTAGTTTTCGAATATATATATTTTGAAAGCTTTTTTACCGACCAAATGAAACTAACATTCAATCGAAACTGTATTTGTAGCACAAGATAACATATCGAATTTCTTTTATTTAAGCCACTCAGATGTGAGTTATGAGAAATGAAAGACTTACATAACGGTAAAACCATAGGTGGATTTGGTTTAATATTTTTAAAATCTATATTTTAGATGTCCAGTATGGGTAACAAATTTTATCTACCGAGCTCTTTGCGTTTCTGAGCTAGTGAGTTCACTTCTAATCGAACAGCCAGGTTTCTTGGGAATGAATTTCATTCAAAATTCGATAGAAATCTAAAAAAAATTGATCATTGGTCTATACACTAAATTTCATTCTTCTAGCTCAAAGCGTTTTTGAATTATCTTATTCAGAGACAGGCAGATATAATGCTAAAAATGTGTTTTTCGATCTCAGGAAGATCTGAAGAAGGAAGGACCCTCGAGGGTGACGTTACAATACTTCCTGTATATTTCGTTTTCGAGAAAATAAATAAAAGTGCGCGGAATAAAATGCTGTTTTAGGAAACGAATGAGATCACAATGATTTGTTAGTTGATTTCAGTGTGAATAAGAGTTTTAAAATACCATTCAAAATATTTTAATCGCCAATAACATTTCAGTAACAAAAATCAGACGACAATTTACGAACTAACCCGAAGGAAAAAAATTCTTGTTGTAAGAAATACACAGAGAAAATTAACATTAAATCAAATTTGAAAGAAATTCTACTCAAACAAATAAAAAAATGTTTAGAAAAAAAAAGAAAAAAATCTTGCATACAATTAAAATAAAGGTCATGTACTTTTTAAAGAAAATAATATTGCACATTTTAATTTAGTTTTATATAATATATGTTAAATTTAGAGATAACAAGTCATAAAAAATTAATCTGTTAATTAAGTTAAATTAGAAACGTAATAGTAAGATGAAATAAAATGATGATAAATTACCCTAAAAAATCATTTTCGACTTTTTTTTTCTAAATTTAACTAAAACAAACCATCAAAATTTTTTCAACATCAAAAAATCAAATTGTTTCACACATCTAGTTGTATTTTATCATCTTTGAATTGGATTATTTTAAATTTGACAAATGCTGCTGTTAAAGGGAGTCACGTGATTTCTTAATTATTAATTAAAGTATATAGGAATTTCAATTTTTTTTTTCACTTTTACATGACACCATGAAGATTCACAAGGGAACACAAAATTAAAATAATGCAAACTACATGACGTTTGTCATGTGGACATCAATTATGTCTTGGTCTATACCTTGACAACAGGAAATTTAATAACATGGGTTAATTATTACTACATACATTATAATTTTACAAAGAATAACTCAAGATAAAAAAAATCAAATTTTTGAAACCCATAGTAACTAATTATTTTCATTTACATTTTATCATTTCTGTTTATCAAAATATTTAGATAAAAAATATTTATCAACATTATCAAAATATTTATCAACATTAGTGATTCAGTATCAAGAATAAGAAGCATCTTCCCTCCAACTTATTTAATGTGCTATCCTTATAATATATGCTAAAAATGAATAAAATTAATTAAAGCATTTTTGATGGAAGAAATTAAATATTTATAATCGCTGTTCTTGCAAAAAGTCTGACTTGGTTTCTTTTTTATTCCAAGAATTTTTTTAAACATAAAATAGCAATAAAACTGATAAAGAAAATTTAAAGGTCCTTAACATTAACAAAATTCAGACATCGCTAAAAGTAAAAGTTGATAAAAATAGAAAAGTTTGGATTGACTCCAATACTCACAAAATAAAATGTTTATTCTGAGGATAAAAAGCAGAACTTCTTTTCTACTATAAACTTGTATTAAGGAATACTACAGAAATTTTCATATTTATTACATTTTCATATCAAGGATTTTTGAATATCAGTCTGAACACATATATGAAAGCGATTTCTTTGACTTGATCTATATAACATTTGATTTAGTTATTAGGCATATTCGGTGATCAGTTGGTTTATTCGGAATATTTCTTTCTAAATTGTTCACCTTTGGCTGTACACTGTCCAGTACCACATATTTTTATTTGGTCTCCATAAATTTATGTTGAATTGTATTTTTTTTTTGAAATTGACTTATTTCTTTCTATAAATTAACTTGGATCTGGCTACCAGCACTCTAATAAAATCAATGAACTAAAATATTGATACGAAATGCCCAAATATAAATTGCATAGTTGTTATTGATAAAACTGGAAAATTAGAATGGAAAACTGAAATACATGTGAAAAGGAATTACATTTTTGCTACATTTACTTTCGAAATAAAGAAAAAAAAACATTGAAATAACAGTTAGATTTCAAAGTTATTAAATCTAATATTAAATTTCGCGAATTATTGTTTCAAAAAATTCAAATTCGATGGCATTACCATATTTTTAAATGTAACCAAAATATCATTTAAAAAAGAACTAAAATCGAAATTTTCGAAATAATAAATTTGGTGAAGAATAAAACGCTCTTCACTTTTTTTTTTCCCATCAAAATTTCAAAATGGAAAGAAACCAAAATTACAGTGAAAATAAAAATCTGTAATTAAAAAAAGATGTCATTATCACATTATAAAATGTATCAAATTGTAGTTAATGAGAAAATTTCACTATACAATTTTATCAAATTTAATATAAATCGCTTTTTTTAATCATCCTGAATTGAGAAATAAATTTTTAAAAAAAGTATAACAACAAATTGTGAGTAGGTAAATATTTACTTTGGATTTAATGTAATTAGTTAAAGCATAAAAATAGCAAATTTTGTAATTTTTTTCTAATTAAAAAATTTATAATTGTTAAAACGAACAAAATTTTTGCACATATTTACAAAATAAAAATTAAAGACAAAAATAAGTTAATCCAGATATCATGAATTAACAAACACACTTACATGTGCCAAATTTTATCAAGATAGCGGGAAAAACTGGATTTATATAAGGATATACACAGGTTTATATGAAATAAAATACTTGTCACAGCTTTTTTAAAGTGACGTGACTACCTACGTTCGAGGCCATTTTTTAAAGTTTTGTATGATGCTTTCTAATTAAATAGTATATAAAAATAATAAGAATCTAAAAAACAAATTTCTGCGCAAGTCCTATTTTTAAATTGACAAATTTGAAGTAAATTTCAATAAAATTTGACCAAAACGGCTAGCACTCCACAGAAAATTCTTATACGATAATCATAATTTTCTTTACGCACTAGGCACATCACACAGTTTTCTTCAAAATGCACAAAAATCTAAAAAAAATTATAAAAATGCAAAAATATTATGAAATTTAATATATTACAATATGGACGATATTCTCAATTTTTTTCTATAAAAAATACTATAAATAGGAAGGTATGCAATGTATATCAAAACTTTTAATACAAGGATTATGTACATTCTTCTTCTTTTCAATTTATTAAAAATAGTATACGAAACATTCCCTTAAAATTTTATTAAAGATTTTAATTAGTGTTGAAGATATTATTTCAATAGCTGATAATTTATTCCAAAAACAATATTTTGAGAAAAACGCTTTTAAAGTTTGTAATTACTGTAAAAAAAGTATTTTCTCTATAGAAAATAGTCTAAACTTTTCCTAGCTTATAAATTTAAATTGATAAGTGGGTATAATTAATTATTTTATTATAAATTCTTTTTCTTCGTACATTCATTTTTCATTTATATGAGCTCGTGTCTAGGTGGTAATGAGTGTCTTTCTGAACGGAAAATACGTTCATAATAAAAACGCTTTAGACTTTCTTGTGTATAACTGTTAATAGTCACTAGCAATTTATTTGAATTGAAAAATTGAACTGAAAAATAGCTCAACTAAATGCTGTTTTGGAACGATATTTCAGAACAAAAGCTGTTAAAGTTTTCAGCAACATCTGGCACGTTGTGGTGGGCTGGTGGTAAGATTTTCGGTTTCAGGATTCCACAGAAATAAGAAAGAACGAAGGAGTCCACTCCTTTTGTTGTGTAAGGAGTAAAGTCTGGTACACGCAAAATCCGTCGGGACCAAATCTCGTCCCGTTGGTGCGGTGCGGCAGTTTGGGAAATCGGGTGTGAGTTCAGGTGTCATCCTTGTCATCTGACCGAAGTTCAAAATTGCGTGGTCCACCCCCAACAGCCTTAATGTTGTTCTAAAATGGAACGCAAATATGATTAAAATTTAGCATCTTGCATCATTCTATGTAGGGGATTCTTTAGCAACTTTTGATCACAGAGTTTCATGTATATTGACTTTATAATGTTTTGAGAAAATCCAGTGTGTTTTCCAATAAATGTTTTTTCCTGTGTCTTTTCCTTATAGTTGTACCACCTGTTGGCTACTGCCCATGCATAAAACTTTTAGTGCTTGAACAGAAATGACTTCAGATTGCATACTTTTAAGATTATCAGAATTGCTACGAATTGCAATCTCATTACAGTTTCGCAATTTGTCTATGCAATTATCTTTAATTTGACTTTTCCTCCCTTATATAATTTTTTTAAAAAATTTATAAAGGAAATTCCCGTGAAATCGAAAGGAAAATTACAATGTGTACAAATGCTGAAGAGAGTGAAAATGTTGTCAGTTAATACCTAGAAACTAAAAAAATAAGTCAAAAATTTATAGCTGCGCTAGCAATTTTATACAAACTTTATTTGTGAATTAAATCTAAGAAAAATGGTAACAAATAAAAACTGCGACTTCTGTTTGTAGACTGGAAGCTTCCGGTTAACTTAGTAAAATGCAGAAATTTTTTTTATTAGCTATATTACGGCTTTTAGATAAGATAAAACGAAAAGAAAATGTTCTGGAAAGACTAATATTTGAACTAAATGATTTTTGTAAAAGAAAGAAAAAAAAAGGGGGGAGGGAAAGAAAAAGACCTACATAGTTTTCAACGTTTCTTAAATCAATTCCACATGCAAAAGCAATGGTTAAAATCAAAACATCAAAACATGTGTTATATTATTTGCATTCGATGTTAATTTATGAGATTATTTAGTAGTTTTTGGTTGAAATCTACTTCAGAATATATATATATATATATTGCTAAGAATTTTTTTCCGAAAGAGGGCGCTGCGTCGCCTTCCAAATAATCCCGATTTTTAGAAATGTATCATTCGAGTATGTGTGTGTGTATATTCGAGTATATGTGTGTGTATATTCGAGTATGTGTGACTAAAATAAAACCGTTAACGGAAATGGTGTTTCCTGTTCTTCCCTCGGTAGTTGTTGGGGTGAGTTTTGGTTTCTTATAACTTAATTAAATATATATATATATATATATATATATATATATATATATAAACCATGCTCTATGCAATACACAATATGAATATTACAATAATAGTGGTGATGGGTGAATGTACTGCAACTTTAAAGATGAATCCAAATCTCATTTAAAAAAAAAAAGAACAACAACAAGATATGTTTTAAATTCAAAAATATCTACTGACATTCTACCGAGATGAATAATAAATAATAACTAAACAATGATTATTGGCATAAGCTAATATTTCTTTCCCCGAACAGTTCCAAGATTTTCACCTTATACAATATTCAGTATTTTAGATTGAATTATGAGATTATTTATCCTCTTTTAATAAATTCTTTCACTAACATCTAGAATAGTTAGCCAGCTATGACAGTCAATTATACCCAGAACTATTAGTGCCAATTTTCTTGGAAAAATATCACTGTAATTTGAGATCGTTTAAATAAAAGCTGGTATTTGTGTATTAACTGCATACCAGTGATAAGTTGTCCCCCTAAAAAAATGTATGTTAAAAAAAACCGCCAAAAATATCGTGTTTATTGCAACCAAAGATTAATCTCCACAGCTGCCATGCTAGTATATTGACTAATGTGTTCAATGGCATGAGGGCAATACATAAGTACCCAAAAATTGGTATTGCTAAGCGTGGATATTTTATATCTTAAGTAAAAAATGAATATATAGCATTTCTTTCTTTCTTCTTTTATTTGCGGATTCAATCAATTTCTATTAACATAAAACTTTCTACTCTTATTAATTTTAAAAAATTCTTTCAGAATTCAAATCATTCTTAACCCTATTTTTTTTGTTAAGATAAGAAAGCTTCTTAACATTTTATTACAGCAAATGAAAGCAATTTCAAGTTTAAGAGATCATTCCCTTCAATCAGTGCAGTGTACTCTGAAACTGTGAACTGTTTTTTTTTTATCCACTTTTCCTCCAATAACATACAATAATGATTACTGGAAACTCTGAAGAAACATTTTGTGGCTTCTGCTGTAAGAGCAATTATGAAGTCATTTGAAACTGCAAAATTACTAAGACGGTAACATTAAAACAATCAGTAAAAGTTTATAATATTAATCTGTGTAATCCAGTATCAAATTGATAAGTAACTCCTGGGGTATATGATTTTTTTTCGTCCCTAGTCATCACCAGCGGCATGATATATATATTTTTTTGCCTTTCATATTTTTCATTAAAAAGCAACATATTCACATTAATGTTTTGTCTGTATGGCAACCCCCTCCCCCTCCCAGTCGCTATACCCATGATAAAAACACCAGCAGCTGTAGCAGAAACCATGAGTGCAAGCAACAAGATGATTTTTAAAAGCAGAAGATATCATTATGAGATTGGACAGCCACAGATGAGATATACTTTTTGCTAAAATGATAGTTTAGAAAAAATGACAACAGTATTATTTTAATGATGTAAATACAATACCAGTTAATACAAATATTTGAATTTTTTTAACTGGATTCCTATTTTAATACATGTTTAACATGAAGATGCAAAATTAAACAAGGGGAAAAAATAACCGAATAAGTATTTTAAAGCCAAGAATAAAATTCAATGATTTTTTTAAAATTTCATAAAAACCAAAAATGAAGGAGCCAATCAATCAATGCAATAAACATAAATGAAATTATAAAACTGAAAATATATGATTCATATTGCTAAAAATTTGCAAGTGTAATGAAACTGCAATTGTTACAGCTCACATTACATATTTTATTCCCGATTTACTTCTATGAACATTAATTTTTTGGGAAAAATTTGACACAAAGATAAAAACTGCATGCAAATACAATCAATAGCTAGAGATATATTAGAAAAGTTCTCATGTTCCATATAGTTTATGTAGGGGAGAAAATAAGATTTTCAAAAATTAATATATCAACATGAATAATAAATCCTAAGCTGAGATTTTTGTGTGTATGTGTATGTGTGTTGTTTGCATTCTATCTGAATAAGGTATGTTTTTTGCTCATAAAATTAATTTTTATGTAAACCTTCATTTAATGCATTAAAAAAATCAATTTTGGATAAAAATTCCCATCTATTAATCCAAATTAAAGAAAATAATACATTTCAAATTCATTCAGTTTCAACAATAATTTTAATGAACAAATTCACACCCATATAAATATTCGGAAATATTTATACAGAAACATTTATATATATTTTTAAGTTACATATAAGTAATTACATATAAATTCTCACTATGGAAGCCCATTAAAGAATTCAATCATTGCACACTTGAGCATCGTTCTTTTCAACATGAATTTGCAATCTGAGGTGTGTGTGTGTGTGTATATATATATATATATATATATATATATATATATATTTGTGTGTGTGTGTATTGATATTTTAAAATCCAATTTAAACTTAATTAATTTCCTAATTTTTGGCTCAATTCAGCGCATATTAACGTCATTCTAAAATATTCTCTTATTTCCTGATCCTATTCTACTTTTTCTATTTAATTAATGCAACAGAAAGCTCTGTAAAAATGCTTTCGTCAGGGGTTCCCACGCTCCGAGTGAAGGGATAAAAATTGCTGACCTAAACAAATTCATTTAAAAGATCCCTTACATAAATTCGACATGTGTAGGAAATTCCTACCAAAATCTCACAGTATATATTCACAGGGATAAAATTTTCATTAGCTTTTCCTCATTTCGCTCTGTGTCGACGTGCTCGTCTCTTATGCTTGTACATAAATCATGCCTCTCGGAATGGAATAAAAGCGAAGTTAAAAATTCAAAGTGTCTCCCCTGTCTTAGGCCAAGATTCTGCTTCAAAACTTATGCTTATATATATTTTTTCAGTGAACAAAGTTTTAAATTACAAACATCATACGCAAGATATTAAGAGATTTACCATAAATAAGAGCGAAAAAAAAAAACTATTGCTCCATATACTGTGACAAAAGTATTGTTCCCTCCCCTTCTCATCAAAAGTTTTACCTGAATTGGGGAAGAACAAAAATCATATTGTACAAAAAGTAACTGTTCGACAAAGGATTGTAAAATCCTTCGCGCTTGCGTTAGGATGGGTTTAATTCGTCAAAATAGGAGTGAAAGGAGGAGATGTTTACATTTAACAATGAAGACTCGCTGTTTTATGAGACTTAAACATTACAGATAATTAGTAATACAGAAGGAAAAAGGTACTAATGCACAGTAAAATATTTCAGAGCAATTTTTATTTAATGTAAGGAACATAAAAATTAAATCATGAAGAATAAATAAAAAAATTTCTGTTCTTAAAATTTGATAATTACATTTTTACAAAATAATAATGATCTTTTT
>JAPMOR010114317.1:0-10333 GCA_026543865.1 Argiope aurantia
GTACCACCAGTTCCTGGAGTTACACCACTTGGTGTAGTGCTATCACTTCCTGTTTCTTCGGTACCACCAGTTCCTGGAGTTGCACCGCTTGGGGGATTGCCATCACCTCCTGATGCTTCGGTAACACCAGTTACAGGAGTTCCATCACTTAGTGTAATACCAACACTACTTGTTGAGCCAGTACCTTCTGTTCCTGGAGTTCCACTGCTTGACGTAGTCCCATCACTTCCTGTTTCTTCATTACCTCCAGTTCCAGGAGTTCCACCGCTTAGCGTGATGCCATCATTATTTGTCGATCCAGTACCTCCTGTTCCTGGAATTCCACCGTTTAGGGTAATGCTAGCACTACTTGTTGAGCCAGTACCTCTTGTTCCGGGAGTTTTACCGCTTGATGTTGTACCATCACTACCAGTTGCTCCCGTTCCTCCTGCTGCAGGTGTTCTACCGCTTGGTGTAGTGCCTAAACTACTTGTTGAGCCAGTACCTCCTGTCCCGGGAGATCCACCAGTTGGTGTATTACCATCACTTCCTGTTACTCTGGTACCTCCTATTTCTGGAAATCCACCGCTTGATACATTGCCATCACTACCTGTTGCTCCTGTTCTTGGGGTACCACCACTTGATGTAGCTCCAACAATTCCTGTTGATCCAGTACCTCTTGTTCCAGGAGTGCCGCCACTTAGTGCAGTATCACCATTATCTGTGCCTGCTGTTTTGGGGGTTCCACCGCTTGGTGTTATGCCATTCATGCCTATAACTCCAGTGCTTCCCTGTCCTGTAATTCTATCTCTTGGTTTAGTTCCATAAAAGCCTGTTGCGCCACTTTCTTCTGCACCTGGGATTACACTGCTGAATGCATTTCTATTAATGCGTGTAGCTTCGGTTCCTCCAACTCCTGAGAGTCCTCTGCTTGGTGTTATGTCTTTCGTGACTGTTATTCCAGTTCTTCCCTGACCTAAAATTTCATTTCCTATTGTAGTACTATAAATGCCTGCTGTTCCACTACTTCCTGCTCTTGAGATTCCTTTGCTTGGTCCATTGCCATTGGTACCAGTTTCTCCAATTCCTCCTACTTCTGAAATTCCACCGCTTGGTGTAGTGGCAACTATTCCTGCTGGTGTAGTGACATCATTACCTGTTGTACTAGGGCTTTCTATTACGAATAAATATAAAATTATTTTGAAATCAATTAACAATTCGTCTAACAAAAATCAACCTTAATTTTTATAAAATAATTCCATAAAAATAAATTATCATATCTAATAAGTTTTAAGTTGATCATTCTCTAATCAGCAATTATCAACCAGCAAAAATATTTCGCTGCTATATAGAGCTATATATTCACTGAGAGAAATTCCATAAATTTATTACTATATTGACACTCAACTGCACATTTAAAGGTTCAGACAGAAATTTTTCATTTAGTGTTTAGCAATTCCTTAATTATTGCAGAAAAAACAGCTTTTGTCTATCAGCTAAAATGTAGGCATATTTAGAAATGGAATTATATTTAACAAATTTACTTCCGTAAATTATAAATTTATTCAATTATTTTGAAGAAAATTTATATTTCACCAATGGAAGTGATTTTCTCAAATCAAATACTAACGATTAAAAAAACTGAATAAATATTTTTTTAAATAACGTAATTTTATAATATTTGTAAAAAACTAAATTCCAGTAACAAGAAAAAATGCATGTTTTAGAAGATTAAAATTTAGGTAAAGTTATTTCCTACACAACTTATTTATTTGATTACAGTTTATTGATTACAAGTATGCTTTTGATGAGTTGAGGAGCCTCCATTTCAAAAGCGAAATGACAGCACATCAATAATTGCTTCAGTAGTCGCGATTTCGAATGCAGGTATGCATTCTTTTATACTTTGCATCGTAAAGTTGCGTTATCGTCTTAGAGTATCGAAATATGTCATTTTATTGAATGGAGCTACATGCTCATTGCTCTTAGTTTGTCAAGTCAGTAATAGTCCATGCTTGTTAGAGATGAAGATTAAATCCGCCATTGTCCAATAATCGCCCATTTGAATTCGATGGGAGAAACATTTACTGATCTTGCATGCCAAGGCAGCTTACTAATACATTAATAGAGAACTTGGGTAACAACAACAACGTAGGCAATATGTTTTCCCACTAGAAAAGGAATCAGAGAATAATGATAAAAAAATATTACTCAATCAATTCAATCATCAATCTGATATACATATTTGTTCTCACAATATGGTACGAAAGCGCTTCTGTTGTTATAGGAATTTACGTACTCGACCATATCTTCTGATGTAAGTCTGATATATCTATGCCATAGACAGTTTGATTCCAAGCATTTATCTGACCTTCTTCAGTGGTATCAAGACAGAAACAGCTTTCATCTGGGACTGCATCTACTCCAGATTCTAGTGTACTCTAGCTCAACACTACTGAAGTCGGTAATTTAAATTTAGTAGCATAATGAACAACGATCCCAATGAGACAACTGCAAATATTTGTCTTATCGGGGTAACTACTTGATATTAACCCATTGGAGTTACGTGATATCTCTGAGGTAACCGTGACCTTCCACTGCTAGCAATAATTGACTTCGTGTGAACACTTCTTTATTCTTACCCCTGATGTATTCCAGATTCCAACAGACCAGAGACCAGATTCCAACCAATAAAGAGTTGTCAATTAACACTACATAGTCGAAAGGCTGAAGAAACACAAATACTCTTATGACGCAGAGCGCGGGCAGAACATATAACTCGAGGGCGAGGTACTACCCACCATTACTCTCATACGATCAGATGTATTGAGTCAAATTTATATACAATGCCTGAACAAGGATTGCAATTAAAATCGCAAAAATACGAAATAACTGCTGAACCCACATCAGTGCAAATAATACTTGTTCAAAGAGAGTAAATTCAAGTGCAGAAAAAAAAGTCTTCATTTGTATTGAGTAAAATGTTCACGACGAGTCGAGGGAGATGGCCATCGGTCACCGTGTTCAAACGCGACTATCCTTGACTGACAATTTTCTAAGATTAGGATTTAAAATATATACAATTAATTATGATTAAATATATTTCTACCTAATAAGATCTCTTTTTGTGTGTTTATATTTTTGTTTTGAGATTTAATCTAAGACCAACAGCAAGAACTAGTTTACCAAAAAAGAAATCCAGATAAAAAAAATTAAGTAAATTTTTTATTTTTAATAATCAAGACAGTTCATAATGCTCATTATAATTATACATCATCCACCATTATCTCCCTCTGCAAGTGATAATCAAAAATAAGAACATCGATCCTGCGTAAACATCTAAATACAACTGATGCAAGTAACCAGACGGAAATAAGGAATTGAGGGAACACAGAGAATGCTTCACATGGCAGCAAAAGAATTACTTCTTGGTTGTTATTCATGTGTAGTTCTACTAAGGAAAAACTACTCCAAAAGGTAACGAGGCTGAAATGACGAATTGAAGGTCAAGGAAATGCTTCACATGGTAACAAAATGAACTACTTCATGGATGTTACTCATGTAGCCAAAAAAGAAATCACATAGAATTATCACCAAGTTATTAATTAATATCTCCTTTTCCGTCTAAATACAACTGATGCCAATAACCAGACGGAAGTAGGGAATTGAAGGAACACAAGAGAATGCTTCACATGATAAAAAAATGAACTACTTCATGGATATTACTCATGCAACCAAAAATGAAATCACATAGAATTATTACTATGTTATTAATTAATATCTCCCTCCGCTTTGCAGTTATATTTTTTCCGTCTTATTGTTGTTTACAAAGAAATTATATTCGTCTGTAACCAATACAATTTTTTGAATAAACATTTATTTTATTTTATTTACTAAGTGGATAAGATTGAATCATCCCTTTTTGGAGCATTGCAAGAAAAATATTAGCATTATTAAAAACGTCAAAATATCGTGATATGCTTTCCAGAACTAGAAAGTGAAAATCAAATAAAACCAGTACAAAGTTTATAAGAAAATGATTTGCAGAGAAAGATAGGAGAATAATTCACAAAAAATTATAATTTAATGTTTATCATGCGATGAAAATCCCTATGTAAAATAATTATGAATTGCAAGCAAGAAATAATTTCAATTTCCGTAAGTGAAAATTTAATTAATTCAAATAAGGTTACGAGAAACTGTACAATAGATGGATATCTTGACAAGTGTTTCTGTTTATAATTTTTTTGATGCATTCAATTTTTAAGTTCTGAAATGCACATCACACCGGCATAGTGATATTAAAAGCTATCTTTTTTTATTCTCTTTAATATACTGTGAAAAAAATATTCTTCAATTCTAATCTTCGCATGTACAATCATCTAGAACACCGATTTCTGTTGGCAACCTTGCACTCAGATTTATTTATTAATTTTAATAAATAAATCATTTTTAAACTATTAATAAACATTACTGTAATTCTAAAACTAAAATTAATATTATTATTTCAATTGTGACTTATACTAAAAATTGCAATTGCTGAAATTAAGAGACATTCTTATGAAAACATAATGTTACTGCTAATTATTTATGATATTTATAGTGGCAAAAATAAAACTATGATTAGAATTCTAAAAAAATAACCACATACCTGGTGTAGTAGGCACAAGCAGTATTAATTTCCCATTTATCAACTCGAAAGTTTCTGTAACATAAAACAAAATATTAAAACATTTAATATTAAACAATATCAACACACTTCTGTGCTCTTCGTAACTTCAACTTTGCTTTTATACGTATATTATCATATCAAAGGAATATTATCAATACTTAAAACATCGAAGGGTCAATTTATATTTGTAGTTTTCGTGATAAAATTAAGTACACGTTAATCACGTAATATTTGTGTTAGCTTATCATTGATAAAACGTTGTTTTCGTTATATTTTATCGTTTATTTGCATGTATTGTTACTTAAGCATTCCCCTATTTTGATACATATCATAACATCTTTTCATGGCAAATTGTGACAAAATGTTGCGTTTTTCTCTTAGATATATTATAGATAAATAATATATAGATAAAAATATTTTTATTTAATATTCCCCATCAGCGTAAGCTGAATGTCGACATATGCTGCTGTAAGTTCGAAATAATCATATTTGTGTTGTTGTGTTGTGACTTATGGCACTTTACAAGCCAGCTGACAGTTATCTGTTAGTGATTTAAGCCTAGTGAGCGTCTCTTGTTTTTTCAGTAGCGCCAACTAGGGCCAAGAGTACGACTTAGCTACTTCATGCGTCACATTCGCTTACACAACTCCTTTTTACAGGGGGATACATTCACACACCTCACAGAGAGAACACAGGAGAACAACCATGCCTCAACCGGAACTCGAACCAGGGACGTCCAGATCACAGGGAAGACTCGCTACCCCGATACCAGGACGCCAGAAATAATCATATTTAGCAAAATAATAGGTCTTTCAACACCATATTTAGCATAAGGCTACATTCACAGGAGAATATTGTGAATTGTCTCAATTCTCTTTTTCATGACAACATTTATATCAATGAGCTGAATAAAGAATACATTCATGTACAAATACTTACATATCTGTAAAGAAACTATATGCTAATATGTCTTCGATACAGCTTATTTTAAAGCATCTTAAAACACATATGACATGAGTTTTCAAATACGAATTGAATTACCTGAAAATGCGCCTATTCCAGCTTTCACTATGTTACCTTCTTCTTCAACAAATTGTTCACCTAAAAATAAGCGATGGGTATTTAATTTTAAAAACGTCAAAGGCAAAATAATTAATCTTTGTTCAGTATTTATTGCCGACATTAGGAACCATACAGATGACCAGAAATATTGATAATAAATCTAGAAATATATGATTTAATAAAATCTTTCATCTATGCTTTATTATTCTAATAGTCTTATAACTGTACTGATTATTGTGCAAATGACACTTCATATTACAGTCGAAGCGCATGACATCATAATGCTGATAAAAACTTAAGTGTCCGGGCAACCTATATCAAATTGCATGTAATCTTTCGCGTACTGTAATTTCACTTCCTTAATATAAGTATACCGCCCAGATAATGAATAGAATCTTTCATCTTTAACTTTTAAAGTTGGAAGAATATCAATCGATTAAATATTTGATGGAATATTGAAACAGTTGGACGTCATTGCACCAGTAAAATGAATAAAAAATTATCAATCAAAACTAGCTCAAATTATACGAATCAATAGTTATTAAAATACAGGGAAAAACTGCTAGTCAATTAAATTGATATCACTAAAAACTCAATTACTTTTATATCTTAAAATACTGTAAAAATCAAATTTTGTGTTATTTATTATTTTTGGAAGTCATCTCGAAAAAATACCAGGATTTCATTTGATTTTTTAATTAATTAAAATTTCGAAACGATCTCTTCCAAGGTGCATATTTCTCTCCCCTTCCGAAAGTACATTTACGTTGAATTCGATGATTCTTTGTCAAACAGTCTGCCTTATAGTTCCAACCCACACATATTTTCCTTTATTATTATTACAGATTATTATCATTTTAAATAAATAGTTTATTTATTTGCATGTTTTAAATTAATGGAGCCGATTTATATTCACTTGATGAGAGTCAATTGTACTGTAGCCAAACATAAATTTGAAACTCAATGCACATTCAAGAACAGGACTTGAAGACACACTCAAAGACAATGTGACGATAAATGATATCCCTTATTGTATTGTTCACATTTTTTTAATGTTTATTTTTTTTAACCTTGTGTTTAGATGAAAGCAAGACATAACAAATAATTTCTACATAGCGACTAATTATTTAAAAAAAACAGCAACAACAAATTCAAAATTTTGAAATGCTATATTTTATATTCTATTGTATGTCAAAAAATCCAACGTCATATCAATAAAATTTGAAATTTTCAATCATATTGAGAGTGTTTGGCAATTTTTCTAAATAAAGAAAAATGCGTCTGAATTATCTATATATAATCTATGGGCCACTGCCCATTTGTGACTCACGAATAGCGTATTATATTTGAAGAATGATCCTAACAGAACTAATATATACCAATCCTCCGTACATCATATCGTAGCAGAATAAACAGACCATTAATTTTGAAGTACTTACACAGACATCCTTATAAGCACAAAAGCCCGACAACATTGTAACAATAATGTATCAATTAGAATGGCAGTAACAAAATTTGATATTGAAGTTCTTTGGCAAGGGTATATAATAAAGAGGAATCGTGACATCAAACTATAAGACTTAATTCCATCGAAAATCAGTTAGGCATAGAAAATATGACATCAGGGAATGTAAGAAAGATGTTTCAATGTCCAATTACAAAAACGGTTCGCTGCGTATGATTCTGATACGCGCTAAATTTGTCCTTGCGCGTCAAGTCTCCTCTTGTTACCAAGAATGTGGATAATGCACTTTCTACGAATATGTCATACTCGTCAACTCTCTTGTCTTGAAATTTTTATGATGTCATGAAAGTGATAAATGTCATCAGTAAAATTGTCTCAATAGAGACTTGAGTATAAACAAATATGACAGAGAAATCAAAAGATCAAGGCGCCAAATCTCAACTCCATTGTAAATCAGTTAAATAAGATAATATTTGAGTTCAGAGAATCGGAAGCAGAAGATTGACGATTCAACAGCCGATTTCAAGGAACATTCCCTTCTTACATATTCCAAAACTGCCTCCATGGATCAGATATCCTCATGATACTATATCGTGCCATTTTGGTGTAGGCCTATCCTGGTCATCTGGCCAGGATTCAAAACTTCCAAAATAAATACCAAATAAACCCTCTTCTAGATTAATAATAGAGTTTAGATTATATTGATAATAAAAGGTTTGGATAATCTATTTCAAAGAGGAAGATATGCCAAGGCTTTTTTGGTACAAATTACTGAACCTCATACTCTCAGCTATCTACTCTGCATGTGAAGTAACTAAATACGTCAAATTCCATAAATGCCCTTTTTACACCGAATTTCATTCATATTTGCCTATCTCTTATTGCAAGCGCATATAAATGCTTATTATCCCTTTCAGCACGGGATACATATCCTAGATGCACGCACAGGATGGAGCATACACGAAAGGAAGCAACCCCCAGGACGTGGGTTTGGTGTTGCTAAGGCTAACTTTGAAAAAAAAATCACAAAAAATAAAGTTTAAGTTCTAAAGTCTAAATTTTTCTACCTTTTTAGATTTTTAGTACATTCATAAATGAACACATTCTTCTCCTGACAAATTGCGTTTTTTTTTTTGCCATAATAAACCGAAACCAAGGCTTTCCCTAATAAAATGAAAAATGCGCGAAATGTATCCAAAAGAAATATAATAGATATGATGGCAAAATCCTAAAAGTCGACAGTTACACAGTAAGAACGAAAAAAGAAGAAGAAAGAAGCAACACGAATGATTCTATCAAGTAAAAAGTTACACAATCCAGCTCTGTTTATTTACATTACTCTTACCCCCTCCCCCGCAGCAGCTGATGAGTAAAATAGCAAAGTGAGGCTGAATATGAGCAAATTGAAGGTCAGGATACCAAAAGTATATTTCAAAAGTAATGGACACAGGGAACCATCTAATGGCGATTAAAAATTATTCCAGTTTAAAATGGACATATGCATCACCGTCCCATGAATTCGATTTCCAGAAATGTACGGGTGGTACCCCCGTCTGTGGGAGACGTCCACTATATATATGACACACCCGTCAGAAAAGAGTTTATGTAGTGCACTCATGACAGATTTCCGTCAAGAAAAATTATGTGTCTGCTTATGGCTTCAAATAAGTTGCTTAAAAATGTCATTAAACTAATAGCCAGATAAAAAAAATCTTTTGATAAATATAAATTTTATGAATTATGAAATAATTTAATTCTTTTCTTCACACTTTAATAAGTATATTTGGCCAGGTTCCTATCTGCTTCACTGCGTGCAACGATTTATTACAGTATTTATAAACACAGAACGCCAGCTTAAATAATATTGTGCACAAATTTGGACATCGTGCATTCAAGGGTCATTATATTTAAATAATGTCATTTCTATTTTCACAAAATCTGTAAAATAAAAAAAATAATTTAAAATAAATAATGTTAAGTTAAAAATGTATTAAAACATGAAGCTGCTAACAATCTTTTGATAAAAATTATTTCATTAGGTAAATTGATTAGAGCGCCCAAATACTTCAATCCATCGCTGCATGCCTGCACGTTTTAAGAAAAACGTATCTAAGAGGAAATATTTTGCACTATTTTAAGATAAATTTCATATTATGTAAGGGAGCAACACAGTTGAAATACGTGCTTTGCTTGTATTTTCTGATACCTGTATAAAATGCCTGAATGAATACAAGTGAATTGTTCTTCATTTTTCAAACATGGCCGGATAGATGAAGACCGAATAATCGAAATTAAAAAAACATTCAATTTTTTAAATCACGAAAAAAGTTCCATTTTATTTTTGCTCATAATAAAAAGAGAGAAAAAAAAACATCTCATAATAAAAGAAAAAAAGAACTCATAATAAAAAGAAAAAAATATTTAAAAAGAGGGGAAAAAACATTAAATTTTATGAAAATGAGCTGCTGTAAAATTATAGTTAAATTTTAATAGAACTTTAAACTTATTTAAAAAATTTTATTACAAATAGTACAAAAGTGTTTTTACCTGGTCCGGCTTGAATGTAAAAGTTTTGTCCTAAATAAAACAAATTAAAGATGATAAATATCAGAAACTTAAGTTATTCTTTAATAAATATAATCACATTATAGTGTTTTTTATATCAATACATTACTAATAAATTTACTGCTAAAAAGTAAAGTTGAAAATTACTCACCGTCTTCATCTCTACCATATTTAACATCATAATAACCTAAATCAAAAGACACATATTTAATTTTAATTAATATAGTAATTAAAATGATGAAAAGCGTTATCAATAGATTTGTTAATAAATTTAGCTTCTTTAAAAATTTTCCTCACTATGCTTTTAAAAATTTAAAAGATTCGTTGAAGTGAAATATTTTCCAGCTAATGCGGCATAGTATTACAGAATTTAGGAAGAGACTATGCATCTGAACACCATTCAAAATCAGGAATAACACTAGCGATACTTCAAAACAGAATGTAAATATAAATAAACTGATCTTTAAAAATGATTAGAGAAAAAATATTGTAATTGAAATGAAATTGGCATTATTATAAAGCTAATATTTTTGAATTTTGATGTAGTATCAAGTGGACATTTTGAGTCAAATTATTCCGAAGTTACTGAA
>JAPMOR010114318.1:0-67727 GCA_026543865.1 Argiope aurantia
ACTATGTAAATATAATATAAACACAATCAGAAGATTCTGAAAGTGTAGTATTCAAAAGTTTACTTCATATCATTTTAATTCGTGTCAAATTTCATTTCCCTCATAATATGAATTGTTTGAATTTCGCATGATATATTAAAGCAGCGGTTTTTCCTACTACCACATTATTGAAAAACATCAAACTTTCAGAATTAGATCTATAAATAAAATTTGAGAACTTAAGTAAAGGGAGTTCATGTTTCTGGGATTTCATGTTTCTGGTGAGCAAATAAGAAATGGTTGGTTTCACTTCAGTAGAATCGAGCAGGAGAAAATAATTGCCTCTTACGTTTCTTTCTTTCTCCCCCCCCCCTTCTCTTTGCCATTCTCTGTATTGCTTTTGTGCTACTATAAGAAAACAAATTAAAGTGATAGTGCATTTAAAATTCAATACTTCCAAAAAATTCAAAAAATTCTGTTCAGCTGAGACAACAAAATAATGACTTTTGGGAAGCCTTTAAGGGTTTGATTCCCATGCCAAGTTCCAAAACCATTTTAATGAGTTTCCTGCTTTTTTAATTGTAATTCATTCATTCTTCACGCATATTCTTCAATATTTGCTCGTAAATACTGAGTACCAGGTTTAGCCACTCTTCTTCAATGTCTAATAACTTTCATTGGTAGAATGGCAAATAAGTTGAAACCCACGATTCAAAGAAAAACTCAAGGACAAACGAAAAGCTACTAGTAATGAAAAGAAGTTCACATATCAGCTTTATCGATTTATTTCTCTTTTCTATTAAAAAAATTTCGATCGCATAACAAAAGCTTCTTTTGAACAAAAATATTCAATCTTATTTATTTTATATCATGAACTTGAAACCTACAGCTTTATTTAATTGTATTGGTCATGCAACTGTCGCTAACAAACAGAGATATTGGTCTCAAGTACAACCACCACGAAATTGAAAACTTGTATTTTTTTAGACCAGGAAGATATCTTGTAAATTGTACAGCTTTCAAAAATCAGTAAAAGTTTAATTTCATTTTTCTCTCGAAACAATCAAATAAATTTCAAAATTCACTCTTATTTAAATATAAAAATCGAAGAATTTAAGACGTTTCTAAAAGATTATTCACACTTAAGGAGACGGTGGACTCTATTAGACATTTTTGGGAATTATTCACTTAAAGTTATGAAATTTCTGTGCATATGTATTAAAATATAAATACGTCAAATTTCCTTTTTTTTTAATTTTTAATGAAATATTATTTCTAAAAAATTAAAAGATATATAATTTTTTTTTAAATTTCAAAATATTCCAAGTGATTCAATTTTTTCCGTTATTTTTGCCTTATATAAATTTATTTAGAATAAAACTTTATATGATTTTGTAATTCCAATTAAAGGCTAATTTTTTAGAAATATTTTTATGTACACTTACTGAATTTTCATAACTAATTAAACTATTTCAGAACTAAAATTGACTTTTAATTATCTAAAAAAATCGAACTATAAAATTCATATCATATTTTTTTAATGTTTAAAAGAAATCTTTATTATCAATTCTATATAATTTCGTCAAAAATTAAGACACCTGAAACATTTCAAAGATACTTAAATCTAATTGCAATATCATTTTGAGGAAAGTAATTAAAATGTGCTTTTATTCTCTAAGCCTTTGAAATATTTATTTTATTGAAAAGTATATCTCATAACACTGTTTTATTGGAATATAAACATCGATTTTGGTAAGGAAACGATGAAAATAAAATTTTATGTTTCTGTCCATTTTTGCTTATTTCAAAGTTCACTGTTCCCTTTAATCCTTATAGGAATACAGGTTAGCCAGATTAATCCCTTAAGAGGGCCTTAAATAATTTAGACCTCAGGACTCTCTTTCCCTTTTCAACTTCTGAAACCAAATATTTCTTATTGATTTGTATTTAATCTCTGTATAAATAGTTTTTTAATAGCAAATTTTGTGAAAAACTGAAATAATAAAACATTTAATTGCGAATACCCATCAAAAGAGTTGATTTCAAGAAAATAAGATTCAATATGATACAAGAAATATATATAAATATAAAAATATATGATATAAAAATGATATAAAATATGATATAAAAAATGAATCAAACTTAACAGTGAAGCACGATTTCAAACAAAATGATAAAAAAATAATTAAAAACATATGTAAATTATCTAAATTTTCTTTAATTATAGGACTAGAAATTTGTGAATTATTAAAAGACATTTTTAGAATTATAAAACAACGTATTATAAAAATAGTAATAGGTAATTCAATAGAAAAAATATTTAATGAAAAGACTTTAACTATTCATTTTTCTTTTTTTTATAAATATTTTTTAATCAGAAATTTTTTTTATTTTGTCTTATTTATTGACTATAATAGCAAGAAAGTTCAGAATGTTCTTGAAGGAATCGAGAATAGTTCTCCAGTAGCTTATATTTCGAAAAGCTATGTTTACAGCTAGTATTGGTGATCTGAATATTTCAGAGCTGTCATTAGTTGAGGGAATACTTAAACTTGATAATTACAAACCAATTGTTTCGAGAAAACGATAATGAATGGGGGGGGTCTATTTTAGTGAAAGCGCGAGGACATGAATGAAATTATAAGTAGTAAATGTATATAAAATATATGAAATTATACAAATTTCATTTAAAATTATTTTTAGAAGCTGGCCCTGTTTAAAATAAGCAGATTGCGAAAGTCAAAAGTTGTCACGATTTCTTAAATTTGCTGTGTATTATATCGTATTTGCTTATAGGGAGGAAATGGTAAATAAGACACTTCTTTACGGAACCGTGACATCCACTCGATGTAGGATGACGGAGGAGTGAGACGAAATCCTTTTTTCCGCATTGTAAAGAGGGCAAACCGTAATAATGACTACTTCTTTCCCTGCTGTAATAACAATTTTTTCTTAATTTATTTTACTACTAGTGGAAAAGTCGGTCAAGGGTATTGAATCATGAGTTAATCTGAGAACAGTAAGAAAAGAACCACTCTGATCTGCAAGCTAATTTGAAAGAAAATCTTGCTAATAATGATCTGAAATTTAGGAGATACCTGAATTTAATTTGAATAAATTCGAATACATGACCATCATCAGTCAAATGAACACACAAAGTGAATTTATCCTGAATACACCATATGAAAAATCGTGGTCTTTCACTTTTTGAAATAAGTAGCGGGGCCTCTCAGCTTTTGATTATTTTAAAAACCAACGATGGTTAACTGCTCTGTTTTTTTTTTTTTTTTTTCATTAAGATGAAATGAACTTATCAAAAGATAAGGATCATGTTTCAGTGAAATGAAAATACAGTATCCATAATGTTATCAAATATTATCATTAGTATCTATAAACCATTGCTCAAAATATGCCAATGAGTTTTTATAAGAGAAGGGGGAGTTGCCTCCACATTCATACCAAGATTTATATAAGAAATCCATATTATTTATACAATATAAATTATTATTTCCCATGATTTGTGTGGGTTTTTCTTCCGTGGAAATCAGCAGTTTCTCAAAAATGACTTACATTATATGTGAAATCTTTTAAACTTTTTCTATTGATCATTAAAATTTACTGGAGTACTAGAATTATTTTGATGCGATTCATTTTTAGTGCATAGCGTAATTTTGTCTACAATTTCGAATAAGAATTTTTCAGTAATAATGCAGCAAGAATAAATGAGTGTGACATGCTTTAATGCTTTTCGTCACACTAGTTTTGACAAATAAAGATTATTAGGCCTTCTTTAAAACACAATGATTATTATATATTTACACTGGAGTGATAGTTATGTTATCGAGATATTCCATTTAGTTTCTGAAATATTTACAATCATGTTAATTGAAACGTTTCACAAATCTTCACCCAAGAAACGGGAGAAACAATATTTATCAATAACTTCATTATATCTAAATGTTAAAAAGTATGAACTCATCATAATATATCCCTATTTTTCATATCATTTTGTAATAACGTTTTTTATTAAAAATATTTAAATATTCTTTCATTTAAGGATATTTGAACAGGAATGTTTTTTCAGACTCTCACCAGCGAAATCCATTTTGCTCCATTTTTCGGAAAGCAATTCTAATATTGATTTTACAGAGGTGCATGTTAGCTTCTTGACAAAATTTACAGCTCTTAAATGTATTGATTATGTCTAGAAGGTTTCACAGAAACGCGACTGTTGCATGTTACCGACAAGGTATTTTATTTCTTTTAAAAGAAGTGAAAGCCTCTATAAAATCAGATAAATTTTCTAACGTGTTACTCTAAATAAAATAACATTTTTTTTAATTTGAAACCAATTCCATATTATTAGTATTCATCGTAGAAAATAAAATTATTTTTTATTCGGACTGCACATATAGAAAAGCACACAAAATAATAATAAAATTTCATCCATTGTGCTTTTATTTTTACAATATTCTCATTAAATTACATAATATTCGCCTAAAAGTAAAATCACATTAAAATCATCCTATTCATATTAAATTAAAGGTATTAATAGCCTTCACAAACAACAGCTAGTTTAGCAAGCAAATTTAATACATTATTACATTTCTATATATCATTAGTATAATGTATCTTTCTGTGCAAAAAATATAAGACCTATAAAACTGTTTTTGTTATATATAATCATACAATATGTGTTAAATGTCGAATTCTTGCGTGTTTATCTGTGATATAATTGCTCACTCGTTAACCTAAATATAGTCTAGACTATGTTACGTTAATTTAGTTTATTTAGTCTAGACGCCTCCTCGGAGATAACGGCTTCCTTCGCGTACTTGAAATGTAGTATAATTCTAATTTTTCTTCACTCGTAAAAGGAGAAATAACACTGTCGAGTATGAGGTGTTATCTTCTCGAAACAATAGCAAAGTGTTAACTCGACGAAAATTTCTTTCGGCTCTTCAACCCTCTGGAAATTTTCCAGAAACAACTGTACACAGCTGAAAGGCGAAACAGTCAAAACTTACACAGCGGCTGTTTGTAAATAACAAGGCAATAAAACGGATTTTTGTTTTCATGAATTATATCGAGCTGGAACGAACACATCAACTGATAATAAAGTATCATTGTAAAACATGCTTTATTTAATGATAGAATTCAATGAGGCAGCATTCTTCTAAATAAAATTTTAAAAAATTGAAATGCTTAGCAAGTAATTATTGAAAAAGGTGAATGCAAAATCATTAAAAAAAATATTTCGACATTCTTGGCAATTCAGTTGTTTTAAAATTATTATCTCTTATATTTAAAAAGCTAAGTTATATTCTTATACAAATAAAAAATTGCATATTCTGATTTCTGTTGTTTTCAATAATTGTAAAAAGAAGAAATTTTCATCTCAACTTCATTTTTGAAATTTTGAATTATGTAAAAAAATTCTTCAAAACGTTATTCTAAAAATAGTGTAATTTTTATATGTTTCGTTTTATAGAATTGCGAAATGCAAAGTTTATTTATGTTTATTATTTAAACAGCGTTTAATTTTTGAGAATAGGGCTAAATCATTCAGTAATATTTAAAACAAGTTTTCTTGAGAAACAGCATTCATAAAATTTTAAAAGAATTTTAATTAAAAAATGTAGTTTTTCATTAAAAAGATTTTGCTGAACTTATTTATATCGAAGCCTCGATGACATGATATTTGAAACACCATTACGAGTATCTTACTAAATAAACATAAACTAAGACGTTAAAACTCATGAGTAAATAAATACAAAATTTGCCTAAACTAATTAATTAGAGAAGAAAATTCCTCCTTTTCATTCCTCCTCATCACATTCATAGGTAAAGATATGATTCAATATCGGGTCCATTTTGAACTTAAAAAAATTATTATAATTTTTCGAAATGGGAACTTTTTTTAATGCAGCACTTTAACAGAATCTGAAAAATGAAAAATAAAGCATAATTGAAAATATCATAAATAAATGCCTACCTTTTGTTGGTGCTAAATGTAACGTTAAGATTTTCATATTTAAATAAAAATGAATTTTGAAATAATTTTAAAATGTATCCACATTTCTCTGCTTGAGCACAATAAGTCGTCCACTTCTAACCTAAAATCATAAAAGTTTGTAGTTATTGATTTACAGAGTGGCTTTTTTCTAGTTGTATTTTATAAAATGGCAAAAAGACTATTCGGATACAATACGCAGTCATAAAAGTCTGTGCATTTCCATTTAGTTGGGTAATTCATATTAATTTTATTTTTTAAAAGTGTCAGTTTTCTTATAAATTTTATTTTTGAATTATCGTGTTTTGAAATTTCGGTATGAATTTGCCTCATTCAAGAAAGACTTCGTAATTTTCGGACTGAGAGATACATAAAAAAAAAAGAAATATTAGAATAAACATGCCATTTCTTAAGTTTTGCACGCAGCTCCAATAACTGAATATTTGAGCATCCTCAATTTTCACACATCGACACCGAAATTGAGACTTCAAAGAAACCTTCAATCAAGAAGCAAAATCTCCTGGCCCCATTTCTTAAATTGAAAAAGTACTTCAAAATAGTAAAAGTTCTTAGATAAATAAAGGCTTCTTTAGTTATCTTAATCTTTTTCCGCTATAAGAAAATGTGAGCAGTTTTCGTTTAAAAATATTCCGCGGCGTCTAGTATATATAAAAGAAAATACATTTTAATACTCAAATAAAATACTGATGGAAGAAAACAAATTAAAATTTCACCCAATGCAATTATTTGGCTGATATAATGTAAATAATTTATAAAAAGATGATTATATTTATTTACTTTTTTTCAAGAATTCAGGAGCACTGAAGACTCGAACTAGAAATAATTCTACACACACTCGTTGTTACGAATTATTATCAGTTCAAAATTTTGCCATGAGTCTGATAGTTCAGATCTCTGTTTTAAGATTTTTATATGATTAAAAAAATTCTATGTGTGTCTGCATGTGAATTCAAATACTTTTAGGAAAAAAGTTGAGCTTAAACATTTTTACTGTTTATTTCTTAGTTCCTTAATTATTAAAAAAAAAAACTTACCTAATCCAATAAAACCACATTATTTAGTTCCTTTGAAACATCATTAGATAAATATATTTTAAATTCGTTTTAATAATGGTGTTTTATGCAGGTGATATTAATGTTAAGAAAGCGATAACCATTCAAATGGGAAATTGAAAGAAAATGACTAACAGGGTTTGCAACTGAAATTTATGTATTAGAAATTCCCATTTTATTGCTGAAAAATTCATTTCTTGGAAAAGTAAATTAATGCCGATATGTTCGCACATTTCCTTAGCAAAGTGAATGAGTTAAATAATATACCCAATGTAGTTAATTTTAAATATTTTTTTAATATCTGTAAAAAAAAAATGTTTTTTTTTCATATCGTGTGTCGACAATCTTTGGTATTTACTGCAATAAATGATGCCATCATAATTATTTAGAAATACTAGCGTTGTAAATGAATTATTTATAACTCACTGTAGAGTCATTTATGCTGCTAATGAATAAAGTATTTATGTTTATTATTATTTTACAAATTTTAAAAATCCTAAAAATATTACCAGTGTATTAAAAAAATTTAATAAAAAAGTATTATACAGTACTTTAATTTCAAAAATTGTGCAAAAAATTTTTTTTAATAAACAGTAAAATTTATTCCTATTTCAAAGTTTTTATAAACTTCTGAAATCTTTTAATGTCTTTTTGGTTTCACAGAAGTAAAGTCCTCGAGTAAATTACGGGCTTTATAAATTATTCATTGAGAAAAATGTGGAATTTTCCGCAATTTTTAATTTTGACCGAATTTACCTAAATAAATTTGGATTATCAAATTTCCTATAAAGGATAAAAAAATTACTTATCATGCTTTAGCATTCAGGCCAGATATTTGAAAAATCTTCCAACATTTATTTTTTTAATTTTACCATGAATATCAAAGGAGATAGTTTATATCGGTATATATATTTACAGAATTAAGATCTGTTAAAACAAATTATGTTTTGGTAAGCAAATAATGCCAAAAAAAGCAATGTAAAATAATGAAAAGAGCGTAGCTCGATTAATTTGAAGCTTTATAAAAACTCGATTTATCTAAAAATTTGAATTAAGAATTTTTTTTTTAATGCAGCAAAAGAAAATAATGAATTTTAAATTAAAATTAGCAAAGTGATTCCTTCATAATGTTTAACAATTTTAATAAATAGTACATAATGAATAATAAAACTATGAAATTTAAAAAATAGTGAAATTCCATTTATATATAATTGTTTTTATTTTATAATAGTAATTATAATAAAATTGTTTAAATTTTTTAAATTCAGAAATTTAAATTTTTTTTATTGGAAACGTTAAATACCAGTCAAGCTCAGGAGAGAAGTAAGCATTTTAAAAAATTATTTAATTCATGATCACTGCAGATAGAAAGAAAGGCTGTATTTCATTAATGAAAATAACTTCGAAATTTTTAAAATTACAATTTGTAATCTTGACTTTTTAAACTAGATAAAATAACGATATTACGATATTTTGACATTGCATTAATAGAAAATTCAAGGGACTCAGAGAAAAATTCGAAATGCCGACGAGTTAGAATTAAAAACATTCAAATTAATCAAGTTACATTGTAATAATAATAATGGTTAAACACGCCTTTTTAAACGTATGTTTAGTGCAGAAGTCAGTATATCCGTATGTCATAAATTTCTTTTTTAACTTCAAGTCACATTCTGTATTGAAACGGTAATGCTTTTTTTTTTTTTTTTTTTTTTTTTTTTGCGTCGGTTGCATGTTGAGCATTTAAAAGGTTTTTAAAATATTGAATATCACTCCAAGTTACATTCTGTCGGCCGCTATCTTAATGTTAAAAATCAAAAACAATTTAAATTCTCTGACAAATTTGGGAAGCTTACAGACAAAAAGCAATGAGTGAATTTCGGAAGTTTACAGACAAAAAACGATGGTAAGATGGCGGGCGCCAAATTTCTATGAAGGACGTGAAAGTGTTCCTGATGAAGCAAGAAAGGGGCAGTGGTATCTGATGGATGATGATTCGCTTACAGAAGTTGAACAGAAGATTGAGGAGAATCGAAAATTCACCGTTACGACATTGCCATTGCATTTTCTTCAACTTTTCCGTTCACTTCTTCCTCATTCTTCCTCATTCCTTTTCTCCGACGAGAGCTTGCAAAATCTCGTGCTAGTTGAGATAAATACTTCAACAATGAAACCGCTATGTTGAAGAATAATTTATGCATTGTATATTATTATGAGAAAGTGTTTTTACAATTATTGTTTTCTTGTTTTAATTGCTTAACGGGACTTAGTTTCTGAGATCCTTTATAATATTAATTGGCATTAAAATGTATCCGGATTTTATATGAAATACAAGCATTCTATAGAATGTCTGGTATTTCTAAGTAAAATATGAATAATCTGGTTTATATTAATATTTTACATTCCCCAGCAAATCCTCTATTACCATTACATAAAATTAAAACACGGTAAATAATAAAAAAATGGTAGACTTTAAATAGCACAGTGAATTACATTTAACTGTTCTGTCGAGGCAAGCAGACTTCAAGATTTAATGCTTATCTTTAAATATTGGGGGAAATAAAAATAGATATAAAATAACATAGAAATGGAACAAATATATTTTCCCAACACCTAAATTCATATTTTATCCAAAGCATCGAACATTCTGTATATTGCTTGAATTTCATACAACCTCGGTAACATGTTTATGAAGAGAAATACATTCAGAGGCTTAATGAACTTGAACTCAAAGACCTTGTAAAGAACATTCATAAACATCGGAGGGTTGCAAGAAAACAGAACATTGTTTTTCTAGAGAAAAGATTTCATGAGAAGTAACAAAACAACTCTCTCGCCAGTTTTGATGGCGCTGTTCGTTCGTTTTATCTTTCGTCCATTTATTTGCGACGAACGTGCGACTAAATGAGAACTTGTTTATCATTCGAGACATAAAAAAAGCCGAAACTGCGCCTATCTCGGTATAATAATCACGTTCGTTCTTTCTATTATTCAGTGTCAGTGCTTGAGTTCACCTAAGAAAAGCTGAAGCTATTTCCACTGTTCGCAGAAACCATAAAAGCATGTCAATGCATACAGATTTTTTTTAATGAAATGTGATTGGGATTGATAAAAATGTTCACTATTTTGTCGCTCAAGATTTAAATGATAACTGCATTGGATTTAGTCCTCTTTTGTCAATACGACTACAGCTAAAGCATCGACAAATTTTTTGCAAAAAAATCATATTTTCAGTTTCTAAAGTTTTTAGTACGAATGATTAATTAACTTCAAACTGTGGGAAAATAAAATAATATATCATCTAAAAATTGGGTAAATACATTTTAAATAGTATTATAAATAAAAAGAATTTTTTGTCACAATTTTTTCTAAGAACACTTTTTACTTATTTTGAAAAGCGCATAACGGTAGAATACTGATTACATTTGCATTTGTTTCTGTCTCTTTAAACAACCATTAAATACAAGCAAAAAAGTTAATACAAAAAGCATTCCACTTCACAAGTTTTCAATCGTATTTTTCCTGGTAATCCCTTTTAGTACATATCAAGGTATCCGGTGATGAAACCTCGGATAAGAGCTCGTTTTTTTTTTTTTTTTTTTTTTCTTCAATTTGTTTTTCTGTCTGTGTGATATAGGTTCTGGTCAACTCAATAAATGCAATCTTATGATTTAAAAAAGTCCATTTTTCTTTGTCCTTTCGACATAACAACTAGTGCTCCAATGAAACATTTCAGCTTTAAAGTTAAAAAATTTTTGATGCTAAAAAATAGTTTATTTTTACATCTTGATGTATTCTTATATTTTTAAATCAACGTTATCAATTTCTTTTCTTGCCACTGCATTTCTTTTTCGGCTAATAATGCGTGATGGCTTAATTTCTGAATAATATAATGATTTTTAATAAATGTTTAGAATAATAGAAAATTAATATGATCAAAATAAAATTTATTTAATTATGGATCATGATATCATTTTGAAGCTTCATAGTAGACTTTTTCTTAGGAGGGGGAGGGGATGGATATAAAATGTGTAAAGTATTTAAATATTAAAAGCTCTTTAACTATTGACATCTCTAAATTATTGCTACAAATAACATACCATTCATAAGATGTGCCATTCGTCATACGATCACATTTCAAAATTATGAAGTCCATCCCAAATAACAAACCAAGATATTAATGCAAGCTACTAATTGAGCTCCGCCTCCCTATCTGAGGAATAGCGCTGAGAGCATGGTCAGGAATTTTTAAAAAATATTTTATTCAATATTGATTTTTTTATTTTTTTATTTACTGAATAATTTAAATAAAATTATTTAAGCTATGTATGATTTCATACTTTAATAAAAAAAGATTCACGGAACACATGCTAAGTTAAGAACATCTTCATTAAGTGCATTATATAAAAGTGATTCAGCAATTGCATTCTTTATGGTTCTCTGAATTGTTCAATTTTTTTTTACACTCTACAAAGATATATTAATGGTTTGGACACAATAGTGTGTCCAAATAAATACTGACTTACTTTTCTTCCTTACTTAATTTCTCGTCTAAATAAATGATGAAATTAAAAAAAAATTGACTTACTTTTCTTGTTATTATTAGATAAACTCTTACGATTTAAATCAGGATTGTTTCATAATTGTTATTTTTATTTGCTTATAATAGATAACGTTATTATATTTTATACTTTCAGAGAGCTTCGCGGCGGTAAAATTCTGTTAACCGTGGCATGGAAGTGACGCATCACTTCACATATTATCTAACATCTAACTGCATTTTATTTTAAGTAATTTCTGTAAGATGCACAATGAATATAAGAATTGTTAAGGAGTATGAGTTAACCTCATTCGGGATCGACCCGAAATTTCAAATAACTCTCAATAGAACAATATTTATTACCATTTTTTGCTCCAGAATTACAGATATTTTTCAACAATAATGTTTGAGAATGTGATTGTTAGTTTGAAAAAAGTTGAATAAGAAAAATAAAGGAGCTTGCTTTTCTCCATCAAATTATCCGAAAAACAAGTCAAAATATCAAGAATAGCTCTTAACACTGCTACACTAAAAATATTTGTCCAGCTTTATTTGATACGTAAGATTAAGTTATGTTTAACTAAATATCTGATTTTGAAGATTTACGAGGATTATTTTAAAGCAGACCTTATTGATTTTATCTTTGACCTGCTATTAAAATCAAAACCTGAGCCTACAACTTACTTTAAAACATCCATTTTTCATTAATAGAAAAATATTTAAGCCACATGAATTTGTTGTGCACATAGGCAAACACCTCTTTTTGAATGTGAATAGATTTTTTAAGATAATTGAGAGTTTACTGTCCTGTATTTTTACTGGTATAATTCTGTAATTACATTATGCTACAAAGCTTTAAGTAACAAAAACGTTTTAAACCGCCTCATTTTAAACACAATGGAAAATAGATGAATTTATTGAGGTGTACTTATTTCAATTTCTTATCTCCATTTTCTCCATATATGATATAACTGAAGTCATAAATTTTTATTCTCTTTCAGAAGTTTGCTAAACGAATTTACCCTTTCTTTTTCAGAAATAACAGCGTTATGAGTCATAAATATGAAAAGTTGCTGCATTAGAGTCATGTCGTCTTTATAAAAAATGTCATTACCTGGAGTGTTGTATCAATTCAAAGTAATAAATATCGAAAAATCTTTGTATCCGTGACAACTATTCAAAATGTTTAGAAGAACGTTGACAGCGACGTACATCTGTCAATCGATGGTTACTCAGTGAAGAGTTTGTCAAACATAAATTAATTTAAATTTCTCGCTATGACTTGAAAACATCAAATATTTTTCTGCTAAAAATTGTAAAGGATACATGAAATAGATATTAATCCCACATTCGCTATTTTAAAAAAATGAGATCTTAAATTTAGAATAATGAAATTTTAATTTTACGATATTGATTAAATATAGGACGAAAAGTTAACTTCAGAAACGAAAAATAGGTTTACAATGTATAAAGAAGTTATATTGATTCAATACGATGTATAGACAATTTATATGATCTAAAGATCTATATGACACCAAATAATCAACTTCGTGAAAAGATTGAAACTTATATTAAATTGAAGAATGTTAAATTCCAAATCAGTTATAATTAGCAAAAAGAAAAGAATATTTCCCGAGACACAGAAAAATGAAAATCTTTAAATATAATGGAGAATTTATTTTATACTAGACTAAATCCTATGCAGAAAACTTGGAAAAAAGGGACGGAGAAGATCATTTCACAATAAAGAAAGACTTTGTAAATTATTAATTCTTGAAAATGAAAAGTCAAGTAGAAACCAGAACAAGAATATAATAGTTTAGAAAAATAAGAGTGAAAGGGGACAAAATAATCATTTCCCCAAAAAAACTGAAGTGGAATAACTAGAAGAAACATTTTTTATATTAATTAAGTTACAACCTGATATATATATATATATATGTAATGATATTTCAACTCTAATTTCAATTTAATTAATTTTCAAGATTTTATCTTAATTTAGCCCATAGTAACTTTATTCTAAAATATTCTCTTATTTCGTGATCCAATTCCACTGTCTCTACTTAATTAATTCAAGAGAAGCTTTGTTAAATTGCAGAATCAGCTAAAAGTCGAACTTTCCCACACTCTGCGTGAAGAGGCAAAATACCGCTGATGAGGCAAATTCTTTTTTAAAATCTCCCGGTGGTTCCCCTGCCTTCTCCGCGCGTGTAACGAAAATCCCTATCGAAATCTCGTAATATATTAGCACTATGAAGAAATGTTTTCCCTATCAAAGTCATAGGTTATATAAGACCAGGGATAAAATGTCCAAGAGCTTTTTCCTCATTCTTTTTCTGTGTCGTTCTGTGTGCTCATCGCTTATACATATGGATGCTTCTTAAAAATGAAATAAAACGACGTCACGAAATAGCAAGTCTCTTCACTGCCTTCAAACTGCATTCTGCTTCACATAAAATAATGTTACATATATATAAAGTGTTTTGAGAAAATAAAAATTTATTAGGACGTCAGAGATCATTAATATAATGAAACTGCAATGACAGGTGAGTATAAAAAAAGAATGCGTAACGAGAATCGAGATAACATTAAAGGTCTTGTGTCAAAAGAATAAATGCAAAAAAGAAGAAAATATAAGGATAAAATATATCTAAAATAGGATAATACTCTTATAAAAAATTTATGGTTAGACTACTTTTAAATTAAAGAAAATAGTTTTCCGTGCCTGACTTCTACTTTATCGAATCTTTACTAATAACAATTTGATGAAACATCTCAAAAAAATTATAAAGAATAAACATTAACAGACTTTGTTTCATGATAAATTTTTTCAATCTTTATTTCAAATAATATATTGAAATAATATATGAAAATCACATATTGCATCTTTAAAATCTCTCAACTAAGAAATGAGATGAACTATCGTATGTTCACATGATATTCAGTTTATAAAAAGTCAAAGATTTTTTATTTTTTACTTAGATGCTTTTTTTTTACTTAAGATGCTCTTATAAATTTCTAAATAATCATACGCAGCTCGTTAAATATTATGGAAAGGTAAAAAGCATTTTTACTTTTTGTAGTGAGAGTTTTAAAGAATGACATTTTGTCTATCGGAGAAATTAATAAATTCGAATGTAAAAATGTAAAACTCAATTTCCGCCTGGATTAAATTTTCCTTCAAAAATTTTTACTAAAACAATAGTTTCCGTGAGCTCGTGCTTCCACTGCCGTTGTAATTAGGAGGAGAAGTGAATAGTTTTGTTCCAAAAAACATTCATTGCGTAATTATAAAAACCTACTTAGCACATAGGAATTGTATTACTTACTTTTACTTGCAGTTCAAGCAACCTTACTTGATAGGACTGATACTGTGAGGAATTTAGAGGCGAAGGTAAAAGGAGTTTCGCGAGAATCAACGTGATGATGCCAACATTGGCGCAAGTGGTTCCAGGCAAGAAAAATAATTTTTTTTGCAATAAAAAAGCACTTTTAAATATAGAAATGCTTTTCTTATAAAGTTATTTTACCAATTCATGTTATTTTCCTGTATAAATCTGTGCAGTTCTTTCCTCCAACGATACCAGCAAAATGCGGAAGCCTCCATCGGATGGACGTTAGGGTTTCGAAGTTCTTCTTGAGTAAATAAAAGGGCAATTCACGACATTTCTCCCACAAAATCAATAAAACTATTGAAATGGCTTTAAAATAAGATATGGAAGATGAAATTTACCGCCTTTTTAATCATAAAACCACTTGCACTCCCGAAGCTCGCACATAGATAACCGCACGCTATGCTGACCGCTTTCGAACTGAGCATATGATTACGTATAAAGATACGTTTCATAAGATAGGGTACTTTTCTTTTTCTTTTAGCGAGAGAATATCCCTCAACTTTGAATGTCTAGGATTCCCTGACGATTGAATGGGTATACGTGAAAAGATTTATAAAAAAAATGTTTACGTACAGTACACAAAATAATAAATATATACAAAACAATAATGAAAAAGGGAGTATTCGGTGGGGAGTATGAGTTGAGGAATTCTGTTGAAGTTAATGTTTCTTGGAGAAGGTCTTGATTGAGGTACGAGAAGATAATTTATTCAGGGTTTGGGTCTGGGGAGATCAATTCTTCGTTGTCTTTCAGGAACCGCACAAGATTTCTAATTTTCACTTTGGACATCTTATTTCACATAACGTTGATCCACCAGATTCGTTCGAGGTCGTGGGTGGATTTGTTAAGAGGAAAAGATGTGGTGAGAGGGCAGCTAGTGGCATAATAAAGAGGATCGCCTACTTCACCGATGCCACAGTGATCCGATCCTATAATACGAAATCGCTTGAAATTCGAAGGGAAAGGGCCATGGCCGGTTGCAAATATTATATCTAACCTGTTCCAAGGTGATGGGTTAAAGGAGACTTTGGGAATAAGTTAATAATTGTTTCTGTCGGTTGAGCCATTGTCCCATTCTTCTTGCCATCGCTGTAGGCTCAATTTAATTCATATACTTTTAAGATGGTTTCTCGGAGCTGCATATTAAACGGACGTACCTGTAGAAATGGCCTGTTTGACTAAGGAATCTGCAGCCTCGTTACCGTTATGGTCCACGTGGACTTTAACCCATCTTAACGGAATAGAAGGTTGGAGGAATAGAATGGCTTGAATATCCTATACAATAGGGCTTAAGGTGGAAAATGAGCAGATCGCTTTTAAACTGGACTCACTAGCGCTCCCTATTTTAGCATTGTTATCCAATTTGCTAGCCCATTTACATGTTTCCTTAATGGCCAGCAGCTCACTGTGTCCCTTAGTGGTAGCCACGACCTGTGCAGTGAACCACCCATCACTGGGTGGTGTGGAGTATTCATTCACCAAGTCACTCTTTCTATGCTAACGGCTGAACAGCACTGATCAATAATTACAAGACTAATAATTATTTCTTTTATACAGTTAGTATAAAAGAAATAAAAACTAATATGATTTCAATTTTCCTTGCATGAAAGTGATCTATAATTACAAGATTTCAACATTTCTGAATTACGAGGCATGCCCCAAAATAACTTCAAAATGGAGCGTTTATGTAAATAGAATAAATTTTGCAATATTTTTTACTGTATTTCTTTATTTCCTTATTTTTATGTCAAAATTAAAGTATGCTTATTAAAAAATTATTAGTAATGATCGCTTGCCAGAAATTTTCTTTTGGTAAAATGTTTTAGCAAAATGTCAGCACTTTAAAATGAGAAATTTATCTCTCTCTATTGTTCAATTATAAGTTATCCTAGAAAGATTAATTTTATTTTAAAAAAATCCATATGCAGTAAAAATTTGGGAAATTATTGTTTCAGAATTATAATATATAAATTGTAAAAAAAAAATTATAAATGCGTCTGAAGTTGTAAAGAATGATATTAACCAAATGCATTAATCATTCAAATCACTCTGCTCTATTTAGACATAAAAAGTTTCTCTTACTTAAATTATAGTCAGAGAACAGTAATTACGATTTGAATCTTTGACCATGCATTTACTTAATATGGAAGTTTATGAATAAATACGAAGAAATTTCATTGCAATTACAAGTTATGATTGGTTAATGGCAAGAAATTAATTACTCTTTTAATCCAATTTGAGTATGATACTAAACTGCTTTGTCTTAACATTATAAAACTACCTTTTACAGATTTTCTTCTTTTGAATTTTGAATAAATTTATATTTCTCGCTAATTACATTTTCATTGTGATTTCTTGTGCATGATAATTTCTATTGTATCAAAATAATCATAATATAGTCATTTAAATTTTCTTTGGTTCCCTTTACATATGCGCCTGAAGGCACTCTCGTTAAGCTTAATCCTAGGAGAATGTTAAAATACAGGAAACAGTTAGTTTCCTTTTCTGATACTAATTGTTATTCGCAGCATGATTTTTTTTATCTGTAAGTTTAAGAGTGGGAACTGCTGAAGGCCAAAAGAAAAAAAATTTAATACTTTTTATTCTGAATCATAAACAAAGAAAAATATGTCTCGTATGCCATTTCTATTAAAAGTAGATCTTTCCCAAATATTCTTTCAAATTTTTCAAGCTATCAACCTTCAAAAACATTAAGAATAAACATAAAAAAATGTTAAAAAGTTTTTATTACTTCAAAGTGCAACTTTAAAAAAAATTTATATATAAATCTGCACTTTCGCTTTTTTATTTCTAATACAATTTACCATGCCAATGTAAAATTGTTTAAAATGTAGTTTCTGTGCCTCATATTTAGTCAAATGTACGTTAATATGCTGCACGCGGTATACACTGCTTTTTGTTTCAAAGCGTTTTTCCAGGTGTTTACGTCTTTCAAGGCTTTAATCTCTTATCTGGTTTCATCAAACAAAAGAAAAAATTGTAAAAAAAAATTGTTAAAAAATTGTATTACTTTACTTTACTTTAAATTAAGTTTCTCGAATTTAATGAAGTACTGGTGCAGAAACATGTCAGTTTTCATTTCATATTTTCATTACCATTTTGTTTAGAAATTTAAAAGCTTTTACAGCAGCGTTATGTTGTATTATGATGGTGCCTTTAAAAATTAGGATGATTTAAACATATCATTATTGATTATTATCATCGTTTATTATTATTTATCATTTATTACAATTCTTTTACATAATTATTTAAATATTTCGTTTACAACTTATTTGATTCTTTAATTTTTATTTCCTGTCTGCATTAAAAATTAAATTCTTTTTATTGTTTAATATAATGATAAACAAAATATAATATTAATTTCGAAATGTTATTGAATTTAATAGATAGTCTCTGAGATTATGACAGTGTATATCTCTGTAAAACTTTTTTTTAATGTTGCTGAAATGAAATTTTTATTCCTTTGCTTTCAAGTAAAAACAAATGTATTTTTAAAATAAAAAAAAAAAAATTATCTCAATATGATTATTGGATTTCATTGTGTTATCAGTCTTATCATGACATTGAAAAATAAATGGGTCAGAGTTATCATATATGCATTATCAGTTGTTTTCATACATATTATGTAATACTTATCTATACGCAAATCAACATTGTTTTGCAAAATGACATTCTGGATATGCACGTCAATAACTGAAGATTCTTAAGAATTTTAATTCTTGCTTTTTATTAATTCTAGCCAAATAATTCTTCTCGGATTAATAAAATTTTAGGCATTATATTTTTTTACATCTCATTTTTATTAACTAATAAATTACTGTATATGCATGACATTTTAATAAATAATTTAAATATTTTATGATTTTATAATAGGGATAAATTCATCGTCAAAAGTACTTCTTTGCATGTAGATAGTTTTATATTTAAATATAACGTAAAGAAGCTCATGAGCATGTTCAAATACCACTTTACAATTTTACAACTTGCAATTACTTTACAATTTACAACTTTAAAATAGTGAAGAAGTTATCAGTCTATATGGTGAATATATCAGCGACGATGAATTATTTTACAATAAATCTTTCAAACTAATTTTTCTACAGGAAGGGTACTCATGCTTACTAATAATATTAGTTTTAAAAAAAAGAAAAAGATAACGATAAAATATCTGTTCGTGGATTCCTTTGAAATCCAATTCGATTTTAAATCGATATTCTAAGAATTATTCAATTTTCAAATGTTGTTTCTTCTCATTACTTCTGCGACTATAATGATTATCAGGTGCCTTTTTCTTTCACTTTTAAAAGAATTTTTTTTGTGTTGACACCTCAGTCGGAATTTTAAATCATGAAAATTTTCTGACTGTAATCATCGCTCAAATAATATTGCAAATTAATAACTCGAAGGATTTCTAATGAAATCCTTTTTCAATATAAATTATTTATTTTTTCTGCGTTATTTAATATCATATGCAAAATTTTAGTCTTATTTTTTCAGTTAAATTGAAAGAAATATTTGATGGTATTAAAGATAGTTTAGCATTTATTAAAAGAATTAAATCAAATCGAATTACGAAATTCTTATATTATAATTCTTGCTTTTTATTAATTCTAGCCAAATAATTCTTCTCGGAGTTATGAATAAATTCAATCTTAAATTAAATTATATGAAGCAATGTTCAAAACTCAGTTTGTTCTACATGATTAGTATTGATCCAATTAATAGGCATAGAAGATCCATGATAATATTGTGATTACGTAATTTGGATCAAATATTTTACTTCAATAAATCATAGAGTTCGTCAAGGATACAAGCGTTTAAATTTTTTCTTTTTCAACTTTCATCGTTAGCCATGCAATCCTCGATTATAAAAATAGGGAAAAAAATGAAAATCTTTATTCTAGGTTATAGAATATTTGTGGAACAGAGCATTACAAAAGATCAGTGAGAGGGGGGAGAGGAACAAAAAAGATTGTGAACAGGGTTGAACTTTAACTGATTGCTCCCAATAGGACTCCGGCCAAATTGTTGCAAAGAATGCAGTCAAATTTAAATCAATTATTACTTCAGTATCAGAGTATTATTTTTGTGACTTTTTTTCATGATTTTAATTCCGCTGACTAATCGATGCTATCACTTTTTCCCTCCCTACACAGAGCTGACTCTATCAGATGTGAAAACTGTAACAAATCTTTTCTATTGTAATAAAATAATGAAAAAAAAAACCCGAAACAGCTGATTGAATTACTAAAGTTTGCCGCTTTATCAAACACTGTCAGCCCTTTATTAAGGGACATTGATTTGCAGAGAGCCCTAAATATTTTCATTTCTTATCCTTAAGTTCGAAATGAAATCCCTGCAAATTTTGAACCTTAAGAACAATTTTTTATTGAATTTTTGGAGACAACCAGTTTCTGAGACTCGCATGAAATGTAAAGACAGGCAAATGTAGTATACACATAAATATTATTACGAATCTGTAATGTTGCTTCTCAGCACAGTTAGTTCAATCATTGGAAAGACCGTTTTACGATCAGCTCTATCTAATGCTGATGGGATGCCGAATCAGAGATCCCAGGGCTTGACGACAAACTTTGTGACCATATGGCGACTTGGCGCAAAATTTGGCAACAAAATAGATAATATTAGAATCTTTAAGAATTTTGGCGATAGAGCTAATAGAAGCTGAGATATGCTTGATTGTTCTAGAACCTTCTCTGCCCTGCTTCGGGAACTATAAAAGGTCGATAGTCCAAGCTGAAGACAGTCGTGTTTAATAAAGTCGTAATTCGTTATTGAGGCCTTTTGAATGTGCTACACTATACACCCACTACAAGCGAACCTGTTGACATTACGGACTTAGCAAAGGAAGTTCCGTAACAATATGTATATATGCACGGTGATCGGTAAAGTCCTTTAAAGCTCTTTAAATTCACAATAGTATCTCACAAATACAGGGAAGTTTCATCTACCCCTACCTACAGTAGCGTAACTATGCAGCATTTATAGAGACAGGTTTCAGCGTCCCTAGTGGTGAAATTAAGAAGTCACCAAAATAAAAGATATTAGCCAAAATTCCAATTACTCTATACCATAATAAAAGTACAAGAAAAAGTTTCATAGAGTTAGTTACCTGTAAAATAAGCGGAGATATTTGTGATTAAAATTATGACCTTCCCGTGATATGAAAAAGAGTTCTTTCTAAAATTGAAAAATGTACACTCAGATTCCTCCCTCTTTAATGTGTTTTTCATACTCTTTATTATAAACTCTTTATTTATGTTTACTTTCTTCGTTTCTTAAATTTCACTTTGCCGTTTCTTAACTCGGATAAATTGTATCATAATAATGGAGATTACATTTTTCATTTTTAGGACGAACCCTTTTTTAAGTTCCAAAAGCTCATAATTTTAATCAGAAATATCTTTGCCAATTTTATAGGTAGCCTCATGAAACTTTTTACTGTGTTTTTATTACAGCGTAACGTGCATTTTTGGCAAGTATTCTTAATTTTGGAGTTATTTTATAACTTCTGTAATGCTGTAACCTATCTCAATAAATTCAACATAGTCATTTTATAACGAGTAAACGTTACTTTCCTACCTATATGGAACAACGTTTTGAATTTTATAAATTTTTTTCATTAGATAAATAATTCCGTATTTCATGTTCTCGGTGCTTATGAATAAATAACATTGCAATGCTCTTAATTCACTGAATATATCCAATTAAAAAGCAAAAAATTCCCTCCCGTATTGAAATTCTTTTAAATTTAAGTTTTAAATATTAAATAAGTTTTTAAAAAATATTATTTCTAAATTATAAATAGAAGTAATAACAAGATGCATTTTTTATAAAAATGTATATTGTTAATTAACTTATTATGTAATATTTTCAAAAATATTTCAGGGTTAATAATGAATCTTCCTTTGACATATTTAGTCAAAAATTTGTCATTTACCCTAAAATAGTTCCCGTTTTTAAATTTTTTCCCGTTTTTAAAGTTTTCTTATCTCAAGTTTTCTGAAAAATCGAGTTTTTTGAGGATCAGCTTCGAATGAATACCATTCTGCTATTTATCATTACTTTATATTGCCTTTGTGGTATCAATTATTTGCATATAAAAGCACGATTTATTTTAATAGATCGAAGAAAGTTCTGAAGATATGCAGATTTAAATTATTTCAATGCATATTCAAGATTAAAAGAAAAAATACCGTTCAAATATTCAGGCAAAAATAGCATAATTATTTTCCAGTTGAAGACTGTGGGTGTGATAATGAAGAAAAATTCAGTTTCAATTAAATTTCGAAAAAAAAAATTTCGGCAATTTTTTTTTTTTTTTGTCTTTTACAATAAGTTTCATTGTTTGAAATAATAAGTTTTAACTCGTTTTAATACAATCATTAAAGTAATTGAAAATAATTTTTTAAAAATCAATTTCTAGGACACTACCAATCAACACCTATAAAAGTGTGCTTTTAAAAATTACTTTTTACTAAATTTAATTCATGTTTTTACGTTTTTCCAAACTATAGTACTAGTTAACTTGGAACCAGGGATTATCTAAAATTGTTTTAGAATCGAATATGCCTGATTTTAATGATCATCTTAGGAAATTTTTATTCCCTGAATGGAAAAAAATAGGAACTGTCATTGGAGCTTTTCATAAAAAGGTCATATATGTATGAAACATAAGTTTGCAGATGAGTAGCTGACAAGAAGACAGATTGGAAATTTAACTTTATTTTTCCACTAGAGAGCATAATTGATATAAAGGAAATAGAGATAAAACACGTCTGTTTGAACACGGATGCAAGAGAAAAGTCTCAGAAAGTTCTCCTTGAGCACTTTTACTGAGAGATTCTTTGAGGAATTTCTTTGACCTTTGTTGATTCAAAAAAGCGAATCTTAGGTATCTTTAGAAGGAATGCAGTGGATGTTAGGGATTTTTAATCTTTCGTTTGCAGGTTGAGAATTACAGAGTCACGAATTTTTAAAAACGTAGAAATAGTTAAATAAAATAAAAGTGGAATTTGGGTCAGGAAATAAGAAGAAATTTTTAAATAAAGTAATATGGGCTGATTTAAAATAAAAATTAGGAAATTAATTCACTTTAAACACTGAAAAGGACTTGGAAACGGTTGTCACACATTAACCAACAAAAACTGAACTAAATATCTTTTGCATATTGACAGAGTTCTTAAGAAATAAAAGGTATTAGTACTTGTTATTTAACATAAGCTTAAAGATGAATAATTAAGAATGAAATGATTTAACTTACACTTAAATGAAAATATATAGTAAAATTAAAAGTTAAGTTTATTTGCAATTGGATTTTCTCTATCCATAATTTCGCGAACACCCAAATCAAAAATAATTACTAAAATCGCTTTAAAACACATAGTTATCCATTGAAAGAAGCAATGCAATACTAAGTACAATATAAAAGTAAGGCTGAAAAAAATATTAATATTCTCTAAGTGAAGTCAGAATATTATGAAACAGTGTGAATATAAAATAAAAATCGTTGCCTTCATTTCATTAACTTTTGCTATAATCCAGTATAAAAAATGAAAATACAGTGTAAAATTTACTATTTCATGTGGAATTTTCATTCATGCTTAGCTTTATTCCCATACCAATAAATGAGTCAATTTGGCATTAAAAAAACTAGTCTCGATTGTTAAACACCAAACAGTCAAAAAAGTTGGGATTTCGCAACCGACAATGATGCAGACTAAAAAGGCATATATATTTTTAACTCCGCTCAGCGCATTACAGACGACAGTGGACGATTATATATAGTCCGTTCTCGGATTTGAAATCCCTCGACGTTTATACGCATGCGTCAGGATGTGTTCTTTTTTAGTTAAAATAGGGGTAAAAGTAAAGATGGAAGGAAGAGAAGTTTCCTTGTAACTATGAAGCGACTAGGATTATACACGGACATAAGAGGCATAAGTAACTTGTAATATTGTCGGAAAAAAATAGTAATTCAAATAAAATACTTTGGAACCAATTTTCAGTTACTGTAAAGGGCCTACATATTAAGTTATTATGAATAAATGGAAGATATATGTTCTTAAAATTTTGCCAATTCAATTTTTTACAAAATAATAATAATTTTTTTTATGTTAAAACACTTCTTTTTTTTTATTTGTTTCTGAGTCTTTTAATAACATTTTGTGATCAACAACCATACATAATCTCGGTCACATTTAATAATACTATGTCAAATATTCTTCGTGCCTGATAATATTTTTTACCTTTAGAATTAACTATACAGGGCGTTGCCGAATTCGAGCGACAAATTCAGAGAGCTTATAGTAGGCATCAAGAGGATAAAGAATCATCATACAACATAGGGTCCCAAACGACGTTTAGTAGGTGAAAATCGCAAAAATATAGAGTCCGAGAGCTGTTGGAAACTGTAAAAAATTAATTAAAAAATGATAAGTGATGTTTCAACTTTGAATTTTTTTTTTAAGTGAAAGCACATTCTTAAAAGTTTTTTTTTCATGTAGGTAACATGCCGATTTGATGATCTAGGGGGTCGTAAATTACTGAAAACGAAAAAGCAGCTTAGAACTCTTCTTTGTAAAAATATTAAAACTTGAAGAAAAACAAAAGCTTGAAAATGTAAGGAATTTCGTACTCTTCAATTTAATATAAGCGTGTCATATGAAAACTGTGGAGTTTTAAAGACATTCAAGAAAAACTAAAATGGGCACTAAAAATATCGCTGCAACATCGGTACCGATGTTTGCAGAGGATGTTGTCAAATTCGAAAGATAAATTCAGAGCGGGGACAGTAGGCTGAAAAATTACTATAAAATATAGAGTCTCAGTTTCAACGAAAATCGTAAATCTGGTGGAGTTCGCATGCTGGATGCTTGATGCCACACAGGAAGATGCACACTTTTCTGCTAGATTCTCAGATGAAGCCTGCTTTTCGAGAGAAGGCGTCTTCTACATGCACAATGTGCATATTTGGTCATTCGAAAATCCCCACATCACTATCTCGTCTAACGTAGAACACAAATTTGATATTAACATCTGAGCAAGGTCATCTACTGGGACCATATCTTCTTCCCGAACGCCTCAGCGGCACAAAGTACCCTGTTTTCTTGCAGCACGTTCCTCTGGATTTACTGAAGGGAATACCGACAACTATACGCCAGAACGTTTGGTTAATGCATGATGGAGTACCAGCACATTTTAGTTGCATTCACGAAATCTAACTTATTGTTTAAGAATGAAATTTGCCATCAATTCTGCAATGCTCATTAATGAATACCCGCTCGCTGCTTTTACTTTCCTTAAACGCATGGAAAATTTACATAGGAGAAGATTTCTTATTCCCGACTACTTTGTTCCTAATCCTCTCATTCATAGGCCCATTCTCTTCGCCAGGCTCATTGTCTTTCCGACGTCTGTTTTTTCAACTTTCACTGAATAAATGTTAGCTGCGACCTTATTTTTCTGGTAATTTTTCATCTCCTTAATACCTATTATCCTTGCTCTGAATTTATCTTTCGAATTTGACAACATCCTCTGCAAACATCGGTACCGATGTTGCAGCGATGTTTTTCATGCCCATTTTAGTTTTTCTTGAATGTCTTTAAAACTCCACAGTTTTCATACTACATGCTTATATTAAATTGAAGAGTACGAAATTCCTTACATTTTCAAACTTTTGTTTTTCTTCAAGTTTTAATATTTTTACAAATAAGAGTTCTAAGCTGCTTCTTCGTTTGCAGTAATTTACGACCCCCTAGATCATCAAATCGGCATGTTACCTACATGAAAAAAAACTTTTAAGAATGTGCTTTCACTTTTAAAAAAATTCGAAGTTGAAACATCACTTATTATTTTTTTATTAATTTTTTACAGTTTGCAACAGTCCTCGGACTCTCTATATTTTTGCGATTTTCACCTACTAAACGTCGTTTGGGACCCTATGTTGTATGATGATTCTTTATCCTCTTGATGCCTACTATAAGCCCTCTGAATTTGTCGGTCGAATTCGGCAACACCCTAATACGCAATCAATACGCAAGTTTCAGTTAAAATAAAATAGTACAGTCGAAAACGACACGATACTCACATACATTTGGGGTGGGGAAGGGGGGAAACTGGATGGAAAAGTATCTAATAGGACAGAAAGTATTTAATGACCAAAAATTCCAGGAACACGTTCATCCACATCTAAAGCTTAAAAATGCAAGTTGATCAATTCAAAAATACGCATAAAGATTATAGAAAATCTTAAAAAATAATGCTCTTATTCAGTATAATAAGAAAAATCATGTAATTTTTTCGAATATGTATTCAACGATTGAAATTAATTGAGAAAAAAACCATTGTAACGTCTTAGAATACTTTTTGTAAAAGTGATTTGAAATTGTCACCAATAGATGCTAAATCCGCCTTAATGCCTCTATTATACAGTAAACAAAGAAAGTTAGCTATTCATTCCTCTTTCAAAACTTTAAAATTTAGGATCAATAATTTGATGCAATGTAAAATGAGTATTGTGAATTGTCTTCAGCTGCTGCATTATGGATGTAATCCAAGGAAATCCATCAAATGTTTCCTTTCTATGCATCCAGTATCATATACCTTCATTTACTTCATTACTTCATCACTAAAATTGTACTTAAAAACTGTTTCAGAGGAATTAAAATTTGTTAATAGATGTTTTCTCTGCCCAGCCACATTTTATTATTGATTCAACAATATAGCTGCATACGCCACCAGGTGACGGTTTTGCGCAACTTTTCTCCAAATTTATACCTTGAAAACCCGACCGATTTCAACTTTTGAACTCAAACGGGTTTCAGCTGTTCGGTGGGGAGGACGGTTGTTTTGGTTTTATGAAGTCTTATTTGTGTTTTGACTTTTGTTTTCTTTTCCTGCATTTCATCGGCTGTACACGAAGTGTTACTCTTTCATAAATTTATTCTGTTAGCAAGGTTCGAAACATTTTTGCTTTTTATTCGATACAAGTAACTGAAGAGGTATGCATGATTAATTATTAACATTTTTCCTTCTATTTTGGTAGTCTCTTTACTTGTTCCTTTGATCAATGGTACGCATGCTTTCGAATAGCTATTTTTATTCTTTAGAAATTTTATTAAGGTCTCTTAAATTTCTTGTGGGCTTTTTTAAAAAATGTGTATAACGGTAACTTGAATAAAACAAATTTGTTAAATAAATTGCATAGCATAAATATAAAACTAGAAATGTTTTAAGTGTATTTATTTTTACGAATATCCAATGAAAGTTATTTTAATTAAGGTTATGAGGAAAGCAGTTGCTCAAAAAAAAAGTGTAAATTATTTAAGGATTTTGATACAGTTTTATTTTTCCTGTAGCAAGAAATCTAATATATATCAAAGTGTAATTATAATTTACGTTTTATAATATTATCCGACATTGATATGTAAAAAATGACATTTGAAAAGCTGAAAGTAAATCTACTGCAATAAAATCAATTTTTTGGAAAAGTACATAGTGCCTATTTAGACTTTCATAATCTGAAGATTATCTTCAGCTGTGCGATGAAAGATGTTTCTAATGGCACTTGTAGACAAGCCGCTGACGAAGTCATCGATTTTAAGCCGAGAGAGCGTCTGCTAGTAATAAGTTATTTCTTGTATAATTTAAAATTTTCTTATCATATAGAAACTTTATTTTCAAAAGTAAATAAGGAAGCTCCTTATCCGAAAGACTACCGATTTAAAATCTAATGAGATTGTATGTTTCCCCTCCCCATCTTGTATGCGATATGATTGAATTTATTGTTCTTTGCTTGTAAGTTAAATATGCATACGAAATTTTTTATTACAATTATGGCATCAAAATTCGAATTTGAAAAATAGTTAAGATCTTTAAGCTGTTATTTTTTAAAGTAATATTGCAGGTTAAAATTTATTGAGTTGTACAATAAGATAATAGAGGGTATTTTTTTTAACATTGTTGTTAATGTCTTCTAGAATATTAGTTGCGTTATTATTCTTGTTGAAAAACTTCTGTAGAAAATTAGTTATAAAAAAATTATTTATTGAATAATGTTTTTTTTTTTTTGTGATACAACTAAATCTAGATACATCTTAATTTCCTTAAGAAAATTAATTCAATTCTCTGTTAAATTTAACTCTTTATTCTATTGCTGAATTAGTTTTGCAATGTTTTTAATGTATAATTTACATCTAAAACATTCTTAATTTATATGGATATTCTCATTTAAATGAAAATAAGTATTTTAAAAATCTTGTATCATTTGAATCTGAAGGAACTTCTTATAATTACTGTTTTTATACTGAACTACTCCTGAATTTTTTTTCTTTTTCCTTGTTTGGAGATTATTTATCGTACATTTTATTTCCATAAATTATGCAAAATTTATTTTCAGCAGATTTCTTGTAAAATTATACTTTCATCTTTCGTTAACAGCACATATAGATAATTAAAAGAATATTTTTGTATCTCCTATTTTTGATTTGAAAATGAATCTAAAATTTAAGAATATTCCAATATTTTTACAAAGATTAATCATTAAGGGTTACTTGTTGAAAGTAAAATTAGAAGGTAATAAAGTTATAATACTTAACATACATATATTCAATTTTTACTTGTTGATATTATAAACGTATATTTTAAAATTTAAATTATTTCGATTTAAAAAAAGTCTCAACAAACGTCTCTGTGTGTGTGTGTGAATTTTAGTGCTTTAAATCTTTAATAATGTCAACTTGAATGATAAAAATTTTTAAATTCTGTAAAATGGATTGTTTTAATTCTTTCTAATACACGGGAATAACATTGCAAAAGAATTATAATACTGAATAAAATGACTGAAATTTTATTTAACTACAGTTCCTGATAAAAATTACTAAAACTCTCTATAGCATTGATACATCTTTGAAAGGGTTTGTGCATAAACGGATTATGTGACACAGTAAAAACTAATTTATAAGAAAGATAATTTTATAATGTATTTTTTCTCAACATTACATTTTATTTCTTGCTAATATTTTGTTGCTGAAAGCTTGTATCAATATACTCAGTATTGTAGTAATATTTTGATTTACATCTATTTGGAAATTACACGTTTTATTAACCAATTGAAAACATGGTGCTATGTATATATGTGTGCTTTTATTCTAATTGGGTTTGAATTTTTATCCTTGATAACATTGTGAATAAATTTAACTTTTGAAATAATATATATTTAGCTTTCAATATTACGGGTGAACTTTTTTTTTTTCTTGTCATAACTTTATGAACTCTATTTTGAATTAATAATTAACCATATAGAACTTGTATTTGATTTTAAATGTAGTTTCTACTATAATTTTAATCTTTTTGTCTCAACTTAGGCGAGACGTTCCAATGTCTGTTGTAACTTTTTAAATAGTACATATCAAAATATTTAAACAGAAAAAGCCATTGAAATTTTTAGATTTTTTTTTTTTTCCCTATTGGGTTTTTGCATTCGGGAAGGGGGGGGGGAGAATTCATTGTTGAACATCTGTTGTATCAAGTAATTATTATTTCCTGTTTGGCTGAATAAAAAAATCTTCATTGACTTTCTTTATCATTCTTAGATTAACCTTATTGTAAGAAATGTAAAGTTTAGGATTATGACTGAATTTGCTTATTTAATATTGATTAAAATTTACTCAACGTTTATCGCAAGAATTTTTTCTCGAAATGCATTTTATTACTGTTACTTTATAGAATGGAGCAACCTGTAAAAGATTTACTCTCGAGTATTGTTCCTGATCCTTTGCCAGATCCTCTACCAGAAATATTCGATGAACTTTCCTTTTCTGATAGTTCAGAGTTTTTGGATGCCGATGAAGAAACAAGTTTGCGAAAAAGGTTGTTTCCTCAAATTTTGGAGCGTGGATTATTAAACGAGAATTTAGTAAGCAAGCCAATCATTGATTTATTTGTAATTAAAGTTTTATTTTTCCTGTTCTTGAAATATTTAAGATAAAGGCAAATTGGTAGATTAATACCTTTTTTTAATCTTAGTTTTTCAACAAAAAAGAAATTTGTGTGCATTGAATAAATTTTTATGTTAAAAGAAAATTATGTATATCTATTGCAATCAAAAAGCAACTGCTGGTTTTGGTTTGAAAAATACAATTTAAGTTGGGAAAAGGAAGATGGTTATTTTGATAATAGTAACAGTAATAGGAATTCTTGAAGACTAGAAGCTGTGTTTTTATAGGCAGACAAGTTTTTCTGTTTTATAAATTTTACTGCACATATCCATTTTTTACTTAAATTCAGCTTAAAATAAGTGCTCTATAAATTTTATTTTTATATATTTACAAAAAAAATTATCTTTATTTAAATTGTGGTAAAATTGTTTCTCAAAATAGTTATCAAATACTTGCAATATATTCCTGTATATTCAATTTCTATGTTTTGTAGTTTTTATATATAGAATGTCTTCCATGGGATATTCAAATTTGTTATATAGAAGCTCGACTATATTTCATTACTGTCTTTCAATTATATAAAATTGTATGTTTTTTATTGCTGTTATATTGTTTTTCTACTTACTATAGGTTTTCTAATAGTATAGGCAATTCCAGGATTTTAAATGAATATTTGCGATAACTTTAAATTAAAATTGCTAATTAATACTAATTTTGAACATGTTAAATAATACTCAAAATTACATACATGGCTAATTCTGCCTAAATAGCTTGCTGATATTAGTAATCTGAAATCTTACAAGTCATTTTTCTCTTAATTTGTTCAACTGTAGTTAATATAATCTTTTCTACCCTATAATATTTATTTTATAGTAATGATTTGTATTAAGTTTGTGTAATTTTTCAAGAGGGACATCTGGTTTTATAATGAATTCTTTATAATTTTTAAAAATTGGAATATTTTGATCCATAAATCTTTTAAACTTTAGATATTTTAATATTTAAATTAGATTTAAATATCTTTGACTTATCTACATAATATTAAGTGCGTTTCTTGTATAGATATTACTGTTTTTTTCATAGAATATAAATATTGTAAAACAGTTGATGTAAATTCTTCCTTATTCCTTGGTTTAATTATTTCCAAAAGCAGGAAGGGGGGGGGGGGTCCCTTTTTTTGTCATGTAGCACAAATCGTTTTAAGCTATAAATTTTTTGTGTGCTATCAACTAGAATAACGAAACTAGGGCAGTTCATTAATTTGAAATTGCCTTAAATATTTTGATGCCCTTGGTTAAAAAATATTTAAAAAATTTAAGTGAGCACATTTCAATAGGTGCAAACTCGTGATTTTTTAGCTTTTAAATTATCTATAGAACATTACTTGGATTTTATTGGATTTTTTTCTTTTTGATATTATAAGTGTTCTTATCTAGAACAGTCCTTTTGTAATGAAAATTTATTTTTCTTATTTATAAAATATTACATATATACCATGTTTATTCAAAAAAGGAATCTTGTTGAAAATCTTTGCTCCCATAACTTTGCTTATGTACTAAATTCTAACGAGATAGCCTTAATATTAGATTTGCTGTGTTTTCTCTAGTAATATCAATCTGATGGATGTTTTATTTAAATATCACTTAAGTAAAACTGGCATATGGAATATGCAATGTGCTCATTATTGATTGTTCTTATGGTAATAACCTGAAAATAAGAATTCTGTAAAGAAATTATTGTGGGTAAAGAAAATATTATTGCTATTTTATAGTGTATCCTTAAAAATTTAAAATTTTTGTATTTATTTAAAATAGGTTCCAGAAGTCGATTCTGATGATTTTGGTAGTTTAGATATGTCTTTACCTGCACGAGCTGCTGAGCAAGCTGAAAATATTGTCAGAAAAGTACTAGAAGAAGCTGAAAATGCAGAACAGTTGGTCAGAAAGATTTGGGGTGGTGCATGGAAGGTTTGTATATTTTTGAGTTTTACTCAAAACAATTTAACTTCACATAAATACTAAGCCCTCCCCATTTTAGTGGCTACTTAAGAGTTGTTTGGATAAGAACTTGAAGTTTTGATTAACGATAATTAATATTACTAATTCCTACATGACTTAACATAATTTGAAATGAAGTTTCGCCCAAACATTGATAAGCGAATTCCCTTATAAAACTTTTTCTTTTGGATATTTTCTGATTTTTAAAAACTTTTGTAATTAAGATTTCTCTTTTAAGCATAGATGTTTTATCTGAAGACAATTTTATTTAATTGTTGTAAAATCCTTGTTCTCTTTTGAATTATTTATTGAATCTCGGAATAATATATGGTTATGTGCAACTTGGGGTTTAAAAATTTTTCGCTGTGTTAACATGAGTATTAAATCAAAGGTAGAAAATTTTCTTAATTTTTAAAGCAATTCAAAAGTATGCAATCAAATTATTCTACATTTTAGGTAGTTTTAATTTGCTTAAATGTCATTTAAAACTTTATATTGTTAACCTTCTCGCTATATATTTTCCAAGTTTATAATAAAGTCAAGCAATCTTAATTTTCATTTAATTTTGTTCTTTTTTGAATGTTTTGGCCATTGGAATCATTTTAGTTTGATTGACCAGAACAGTATAAACTTTTCACTTGTAAAATGGAATCTTTAAATAATTAAGGGCTGAGAAAATAAAATTCTACGATATCTTCAAAATATATATGGTCATTTAATGCTGCTGAAGTTTAATTTTCTGAAAAATAAGCTGTAGCTTCTGCTATACTTAAAAATTGTGAATGCCAATTATGCAAGAAAGATGCTATTTCATTTTCAGGTATGTCATTTTAGTCATTTGCCAAAATGGCTTCAAGATAATGATTTTCTACATAAAGGACATCGCCCTCCATTAAGATCTTTTAGTGCCTGCTTCCGATCCATTTTCAGAATTCATACTGAAACCGGCAACATATGGACACATTTACTGGGTTAGTATTAAAAATTGCTGTAGAGTATTTTTAATGCATTTTAAATTTATCATTACTGTTGCCAATTATATTTCAATACATAAGTATAAATGATAATATAGTTGTCAATTTCATTTATCTTTTACTTATTTTCAGTTCATTTCTTTTCAACAGTTCTGAAGTTTATTTTGCTGTGTTATTTTGAAATTAAATATTTATTCATTTATCTATATTTCCAGGCTGTCTTCTCTTTGTGGGCATTGCTGTTTATTTTCTATCGCGTCCTTCAGTTCTTATTCCATGGGAGGAAAAAGCTGTATTTGCTACTTTCTTTGCAAGTGCCATTATATGCCTTGGTACGTCTTCCATGTTTCATACTGTAAGCTGCCATTCTGAACATGTTGGAAGACTTTTCAGCAAGTATGTTGATTATTTTTGTGCTTTTTCATTATATATTGAATTTTTTAATGCATAGAAATTTAAAAAATTAACAACTCTAAGTTATTATTTGGAACTTATTTTCAGATTTTTCTATCTGAAGACCTTTTTAAATGTTATTTTTATAATTACTAAGGATTTTGCAGTACTTTGAAAATTTTGATTTATAAAACAGTTTTTAACAATTTTATATAGCCCTTGGTATTTGGAGTCTTGCATTCAAATGCTATTTACTAAAGGTGTTTTTTTTTTTTTTTTTTTTTTACCAATATCCTGGATGCTCTGAGTAGACATAATTTAGATTAAAACATTTGAACTTGGTTATATTGGCAATATAGATATTTTTATCTGATTATTTTTAGTGTCTTAAAATACTTTGAAAGCATACTATATGCATTTTTCTTATTTTAATCAACTGTTAAATTTAATATAGGGTTGTGTATACAGGTAATAAATGTAAGTTTGAATTGTTTAATTTTATTTTCATCTAGAAAAGACTACATAATCTTTGTAATATCTAATTAGTAATTTGCTTAAATATAAAACATGAATTCTGAATTGGATACATTAATATATTCTTTCTATGTAAAACTCTTAATTTTCTGCTTCTAAAGTGAATTTTGAAGTATTGAGAAATTTGCCAAGGTTACATTGTCTACTTTATAGTTTAATATTTTTGCGATGTCATAAAGGGTCTATCTGAAAGAGTGCAATACTCTGATCACCAGATATGCGAAATTTGTAATGTCCGAAATTATTTTGAGCATTTTTCAACTTTGTATTATGTATATAAGGATTGTTTTATACATAATGTTTTTCAAAATTTATGAAATTCTGCAGCAGATTTTTCTAAGATGAATTTCATTGAGTAGCATTCATCATAAATATGTTAATGCAGAAGTAGACAAAATAATTCGGAATTTTGGCTCTGCCTTATTGAAGTATACAGCTAAGAATTGAAATGAAATATATATTTAGTTGATATAACTTTTTTGTTTAAAAAAATTGGGCATCCATAATCTTGCACAAAATAAGCAACATTAAATTATACGTTTACTTCATGAAAGATACTGGTCTTGATTGCCTTTTTCTTTTTCGGTTTGAATGTATTCCTTAAGGGGAAAATGCATTACTCCTTTAAGTTTATTTTGTAAGATTCCAAATTCTTAACATCTATTGGCCGTCTCTGTATATATGCATTGTTAAAATGTTATTTTATATAAACTTTAATTTGCATTATATGAATGAGGCTGTATAGTAGATTTTTAATTTTCTGAAATATCTTCTGAATTTCATTGACTAGCATTCTGTTCCAAATGAATTTTCCTTCACCTTATAGACTAATAAATTTATGTATAATATGAAACTGTAAAGTGTTTTAATTTTCTGCATATAAATTTTTCAGGTGTAATTATCTCAAATTTAATTTTCTGTTTTAGAATTAAACAGATTGTACCGTCATTATTATACTAGCACTTCTTGGTATTGAAGAAAAACAATTTAATTTTATAGGCTTGATTATTGTGGTATTGCAGTATTAATTATTGGATCGTTTGTTCCATGGCTTTATTATGGCTTTTACTGTGACTATCAGCCCAAAGTGTTTTACTTTGTGCTTGTTAGTGTTCTTGGTGCTGCCTCCATTATAGTATCTATGTGGGATAAATTCAGTGAACCTCAATTTCGCTGGCTAAGAGCAGGTATGTGTGTATTTTACTTTTTGCAGTTTTCAGTTAACATGAAATCCTGATAAGTTTTAGAGTTGGTTAATTTTTCAGCATTTTAAATATTAAATTCTTCAAAAACGGTCTCTTTCAATTGTGTTATTGAAGGATTTCACTTGCGTTTACCTTTAAATATTGCTGAATCTGCTGCTTGAAATATATTAATTTTGTGTTTGTACTTTCTTTAGTCCATTAAGTATTGCTTTGTGTAACTCTTTATTTCATAACTGATTCAATGGCTTCATGCATTGCAAGAAGTGAGGTTGAGTCTTATGGTGTTAATTTAAGTTTTGTTTTCAATCAGTTGGTTCACTTTTCTGTTATTAGTATATCCACAATTAGCAATCAATACTGTAACAATTTTATTTTGGCTCAGTTTCGTAAGTCTTTCACGTAAAGATGCTTGTCTTATGTGTACATTAAAATATGAATTTTCATCAGACTATTTCTTAAGATGAAATTCTCTATATAATCTCGGCTCTCTTAATGGCAAGCTATAAATCTTGCATGTAATATTTTATTTATGTCGTTTTAAAATTTTCGATTCCTTCATTATTCAGAACTAAGATTCTGTCTCAAATTTTTCTGCATCCGTCTCTTCGGGAAATAATGCATCTAAGATTCTGAAATGACTTTTATCTAAATTATATTTTCAATATTAGTAGGCCAATTATGTTCCTGTATTTACGTAGTCTCGCCTCGGTTATCTGGCTTGCAAACTAAATGGGGCCGTGGTGGCCTGATGGTAAGGTCTCGGCTTGTGAGCCGTAGGGTTTCAGGTTCGAGACCAGATTCTACCGAAGAACCGTCGTGCAAGATGGTCTGTTACACGTTAAATCCGTCATGCCAAACGTCCTCCCGCTGGTGGAGAGGGGGTGCCAGCTCAGATGTCCTCGTCATCTGACCGCGGTTCAAAATTACGAGGTCTGTCCCAAAATAGCCCTAGTGTTGCTTTACAACGGGATGTTAATATAACTAAACTTTCTAACTAAATTTCTAAAATGGCAATGCCCCCCATTTTAAATTATGTAACAGTTGCAAGCAAATTAAACAAATTCAATATTTGACTTTCTTATTTTTATATAATATGCACTTTTTAACTTCATATCAATATCGGAAACATATGTTTGCTCGATATTATGAAATCTTGGGTGATGAACTATTCTATAATGAAATCCTACATTTATTTAGCCTACTTATGTAAATTATCTTTTAAATGATTATTATATTGGCTTAGGTAGCCATTTCTGTATGTTTCGGAATTTTGGAAAAACAGATGTTTATGATGCATAAAAGTGTCATCAAGTAATGGAATAACCAAATATATGCAAGTGTTAAGAATTTTGTCATTAAGTGAGGCCGTTTCCTCGCAAATTTAGTTTCTGCAAAATCTTTTAATAAAGTTATTTCACCATCTGTCTTTACTTTTAGGAGTTTTTGCTGGTTTTGGTTTGAGTGGCGTTATTCCTGCAGTACATTACTTAATAGTTAAAGGCTTTTTTCAAGCTGTGTATCATGCATCTTTTGGATGGTTATGTTTAATGGGTGCACTTTATCTGCTTGGAGCTGGTTTTTATGCATTGAGAATACCAGAAAGATTTTTCCCAGGAAAATGTGACATTTGGGTATGTACTCGATTGTATCAATACTTGACAATTCTGAATATATGAGCGTTTTTTCTTAACCATGTTTACTCATTGCAAATGAATTGTTGACTAATTAGGATCTTCTCTTGTTGCTTTCTAGTTTCATAGTCATCAAATATTCCACGTTCTGGTTATTGCAGCTGCATTTGTTCATTACCATGGTATTTCAGAAATGGCAATTTATAGGCTGTCTATGGGTACATGCTCTGCAGAAGATGCTCCTATTGACTTCGAATATTGAACTTTCTTTGCTAGTTGATTGGAAGAGACATATTGTTGAAGATTTCATTTGCCTTATTTCCTTGTATAAAACATTTGTAAAACTTTTATAACTATTTCACTTATGAAAGTGGGGGATTTTGACCTAGAGTATTTTTATAGCATGTACGTGATATATACTCGTAGCCTGTCACCACTTAAAGAATCTGTGATAGCTTTTTATCATACAGTTGTACTTTTATGGCTAGCAATTTAATCAGAAGTTATAATTTAAACATTCTAGTAATATAAGATGATATATATTATATATATAAATACTTTGAAAGAATGGACAAACTTTAAAAACAAATTTCTTAGTCTGTCCAATTAAATTAGTAAATCATAAATTTGCTATAAAATATTTTTATAGTTCTGAATGTTTGTGAACTTTATGTGAAGTATTATTAATTATGAGCTACATGCTTGATTTTTAATCGTGCGATTTAAAATAATTATTTGTTAAACACTCGTGCATTTATTCCCCCCTACCCCTCTATTTCCCATTGGTGGAGCATGGTGTTTCCATTCAGATTATTGTTGATTTTTATGTTAAAATTTCAACATTCCTAATCATATTATTTATAAATGAAGCACATAAAACCTGCTATTGATATGTTAAGTGTGCCCTGTAAATATTTTATAAGTTTGTATTGTATTTATGAGTTCTATTATTGGTTCTGTATTGTGAAAAACTGGCTGTTACATTTGTATTTCGTTTATTTTAAGAATTTTAAATGGAAAGATATTTAAAGGCTGGATTTTTATTAAAAATTCTACTAAATTTAAAATGTGTGCAATACTTTCTTTTATAGCTTAAGTTTTTTTTTTTTTTCCTTAATCGGCAAGTGTTTGACATGTATACACATTAGTCCGTATCTTTTTCGCTGAAATATTATTCAATATAAGAACTAGATTTCAGTAAGATGTAATGCAAATTTATTTAATGGTAAATTTTCTTGGCAATACCAGTAAACATTCTATCAATTAAAATCAACTGGGTTAATCTTTGCTATATAATTCTCCATACAATGGATTGCTTTATACAAAATGATTTGATTATTTTCTCCAATACATTTGGGATTCCCCATACTTTACTTGTATATTCGGATTTCCCTTTCTGTTATGTTTATCGAGCATTCTCCGATAACGATGGCAAACAGATAAATAAAACACAAGAACTTTGAAAGACCTTAGTAATTTCTGTTTCGCGGGAACACCCCGATATTCAAGCGTTTTTACAGCTGTACTCAGTTGAAAAGTTATAAATCCTGCATGCCTTTTTGGTAAACGTTTGCCCTTTAACTAATAAAAATGAATCTTTTTCGCTTTACTAGATTTTTCTCGCAAAATTTATGAAGGCTATTTGTATTCTGTATACATGTCATCACTTGATTTTAATTGCGCACCGTGTGATTTTTAAATGAATTCCACAGTTGTTTAATAAAAGCAGCTTAGTTTGTTTCATGAAGTGTACTTGAAATCGTGCAACTCTGATATTTGTAGCTGCAGTTTTTATATTTCAACTGTAACGAGTGGAAATTGTTGGACCCGGTTTATTTGAAATGTCGCCAGAGTACAAATATAATATTAATGCTATGTGTGCAAAAAATTTAGCTTATTAACTAATTAAGGTGTTTAACATTTATAGATTAATTAATAGTACACAAGTCTTTATTAATAGTATTCTCTTTCAAAGCAAATGGAGTGTATGAAATACGAATTTATCTACATCTATTTTCCCACCTTGCAGTCTTCTTTATAGTAATACTTAAAAATAGTCGTATGTAGTGTATTCAATCTTATAGTGACGCAGTAGTAATTTTTAAACATTCGGAGATAAGCACAGTTCCTATTAAAGAATTCTTTAAATGATGAGAAGAATTATTTATGTTGAGTCAAAAAAAATGTTACGAAATATAACTTTTCATACAGTTCCCCTGGTTCAATCCGTCATATTTAGTAAAATATTCCAGATTCTGTACAGACTCGGGAATATTTGTAACAAAGTAAAATATTTTTAACAGAGTTTGTTTAAACTGTTTTAGATTTTATTTTCCAATTCTTTTTTTATCATTTTTATTTCACCTCTCATTTGCGTTTCATAGAACTATGAATATTTTTGTGCTAAATTTGGCGAATATTTTGCTTTTTCTGCACGACATTGTAAAACACTTGATATCAATTAGAAAATTGGTTGAAAAGTACTCGTAAAAAGGAAGGGGGAAAGGGAATGAAAGAAAAGAATCGGCTTCTAAATGGAAGCCATAATTATGTGTAATATATTGTAACCCAGCTGTTAACAGGCAAATGAAAATTCAAATCCTATGATGCAAGATTTCAGCTGCTTTTAACAATATGTTCTTAATTTTTTTTCCATTTATATGGAAAAGTTGCTTTCTATTTAAAAGATGTCACGGATGCCATTTTAATTCAAGACGACTCGCTTTTTTTATTGTTTACATTTTGTGACTGTACATCTCTCATTCTTGCCCAGAACTTAAATCGTCTTAAGTGGAACTAATTTTTAAAGTTTAACCGTACAGTTACTTTTATTTCAAGTCTACAGAATCATCGATTATAATTGTATTTTAAATATCATTTTGTAATAAAATTGCTTAATTTTTCTATCGTATTTTTATCAAATGAAATGTATTGTATTTCTATTGTGTACAAATTGAATGTATATTTTTTAATTTTTAATTAAATATATATATGGCAGTAGAAATAACAATGACGTTTTTTAACTTCATTTAAACATTTATTTTGCAATTTTGAAGACCATTTTAAAATGTGACCCCAATTTAAGTTAAGCAATTATAACTCGATCGATCATAAAACAGTGAGTTTTTATCGTATGTTTTAGATTTTTTTTTATTTAATGACTGATGGGGAGCAAGGAAAGTGTTTTAGTTAGAATTCGTAACTTTTTCAGAAATTCATTTAGTGATTCAAATTGCCTAAAATGCAATTCTTTCTGTCATTTAGAGGATTTTTTTTTTCAATTAAAAACTATGCCTATATCTATTGGTTTAGAAAGCGGGTATTGGGTCACAGTAAGAGAGGACACATTATGTATGTCTATTTTTTTCCTATGATAATTTATTTTAATTTAATTCTATAGTAATTTCTAGTGGGAGTTAAAAAGCTTGCTGTGTTTATTACTAGACCGAAGTTTTCGTTTCATTTAAATTGATGGTGTTTATGATAATGACAGGATTTTTCTTTAATTATGCTTAACTGCTTATTGTCTAGGTAGCATCTTAAGTGTGCCTATTAGGGGTCGAAGAATGTTCACATCAATCTATGAAAGGTTCAAGTCTTTTTGTATAAATAGAAAGCTGAACATATGTTGAAAAAATTATTTGCTTAGGTACTGGATTTCTTAAGATACATTGTAAAATTTTAAGAATAGTAGCTGAAATGTTTCAGCCATTAACCTTTAACTTTGTATACATGCAAATTTTTACTAATGCAGATTGAATATTAGTCTATTCTTAATTTTTGATAGAACTTGTAATTGTTGAAGTTCTTGATTTTTATACTGTGTCGCATAATATAATTTTTTCATGGGGAAAAAAAATCTCTAGGAGCGTAACATAGCTTCGTTTTCTTCATTTTGATATTTCATCTAGGACAAGTTCGTTGTTTAAAATGATATAAATTATTGCCAAGTAGATTCCGAACTTTTTTTAGATTTAGAACAACTTTATTTATGATGTTTGTATTAACTGAATATCTGAATTAAAGCCTTTGACTTGTATAGTGGAAGGATACTGCAATGCCATCTTTCAATGGAATACTATGAAAAATCAAAAGTAGTGCTTTACTTTGAACATATTCATCGGTGTGTGTATTAGAAAAGTTTTTTTGAAGAAAGTATTTGTTTCTTTAATGGCTTGCTATAATTAACACTTTCTTTTTGTTTGTGTTTTTAGTTTAAAAAAATCATTTCTTAAATTGTCATAGTGTGATTACAATTCATAGATGAACAGAATATTTCTTCTGATGTTATAAAATTGAATTTAGGACCAATCGTATATCCATTTGTGTGTGTCATTGTTGGTGGCTTGTGATGTAGCTTTTATGCAGTTAATTGTAATTCTTATTGAAGCCGGTGTTTTTCATAGTTCAGTGAAGATGTGTCTTGAATGTAAACATAGTTTCTTTTGAATATACTATATGCTTATTTCACTTTAAGTGCATTTTATCACTTTACTGTGGTGTTATGAAGTGTCTTAATGCTATTAATGAAATATCTATTTTTTAAGTTTAGTATTTCACACAAAGGGCTGTTCAATAAATACTTGAACTTTGTATCTTTCTGCCTCAATCTGTTCTTTTTTTCTGTACATTGTCTCAAATTTAGAACTCTTCTATTTAGCTATTAGTTTTAAATTTCATTTCTTGAATAATTGTTGCGTTAATACATGGGATAATTACATCAATGGTCTATTAATGTGCAGTAATTGTACGGTAAATGAACAGAATCTGTAATCTTTTGAATTTGGAAATTTTGTTAGTTAGAATCCTTCTTAACATAACTGAAGTTTCTTTTCACTTTTAAAAAAAAATTGTTTGATCAATATACTTAAAGCTAATGAGGACAAGCCGAAATGTTCCAAGAATATTTTATACACTAGTGTAACAAAAATGTGTGGTTTTCGGACATAAAAACGGATTTTCTTGCTCGCAATAGCTAGCAGTATCTTAAAATGCAAGTAGGGCCGGGCCATTGTTTTTTGTTCCGTAAACAGCACATTTATGTCCCCTTTTAAAGACAAATAACATTTTATCTCCATGCATTAACTGCATTTTAAGACTGGCGCTTGGGCCTAATCGAGGCCTTGATTTAAAGTTTTGATATTGCGTATACGGAGAGCACTTGCAAGTTTTAATTTGATGTTATTCATTTTGTTGGCTGTGTGATGTGAACTTCTCATGCTGTCAACTATGTTGAAATATATAAACAGAACGAAAAAAAAAATGCAGCATTATTTTAATGCAAACTGTTCACGTAATATTTTTTAAATCAAAACAGACTGGTAACGTATTTCGTCTGGAAGTGAATATTTGGAATTTTTTTAATGATTTATCACCAGGATAAGTTTTTAGAATTTCTAATAATTTTCAGTAAGTTTGATGCGTAAATGTCCCTCTTTATGACGGAGAAGGTCCTATTAATATCATCAGATCAAGAAATCTTATCCAAATAATTTTGAGAATAAATTTAGTAAACACAGTTTTTAATACATTTTTATTAGTATATTAAAAATTAAATTTTTTCTTTCAGCTATTTAAATTTTTTTTCTTTCAATTTATAAATATTATGAAATCTTGACATTAATTTTTCTCAAACCTCGTACCAGTGGCCTACTCGTATGTAATCAAAATTTAATTAAATTAACCGATAGTTATGAAAGTGTTAAAATGATGTATTTTCTTCGATAACACAAGAGTAGAAAATTTCAAAACTCCAGCACATCAGAAAGAATTATATATAACCTCAAAATCCTGTCTTAATAAGCATGAAGCAATTTAAATTAAATGCAATTGTGCAGTAAAAGTAGGTAAATTTTTTTTCTAATTTCATGTAATTATTTGATTTCTATCTAATACATGCATGTGAAATCATGTTTCTGTTAGTAAGAAGGAAAAGAGTGTCTTTGAACCAAAACTTTATTCTTTTCTTCATAACTCGTCAACGTGTTCGTCTTTTAGCAACTTAATGAGAGAGAATGTGAATCGTGAAATCTTCATTTCTCATGACTTTCAAATCAAATTTTAAAATTCAGGTGAAATGTGAAGAAAAGAAAGCATGATAAACGCGTTCTAAGTTTATCTATGTTTAAAGGGGGAATTTATCAAAACTTAGGTAAGCCATCATTTATTTTAGATGAATGATTTTCGTGATACTACGGCTCAACGTTGGGCAGTTAAAAGTTACAGAAATTAGAGCGTGGCGAGTCGTGGATGAGAGAGGCCCTGAGAAGCGTGGAAGAGTCGGGACCCCCTTCAACTCAGAAGGTAGAATGCCTTTCTTTTAAGTTCAAATTTAAATGATTAAAAAAAAACGTTATTCTACGTAACGGAAATTCTGGATTTAAAAGAAAAATTTAGTTTTATTTAGCTCCTTTTTATAACCCTAAGCTATGTATAAACACTTTCTACGTCGTGTTCTGTGTTGCTTATAGCTATCTAAGCAATTTCAACCAAATTTGTCTCTGAATATACAGTGGCTCCCAAAATTGAGTATACACTATACTCTTTCTTCTTTAATTTTATTCTTTTTTATCTTAACTTTACTATTTATGGCTAATATTTATAAGAACGAAAAAATATACATTAGCAACAGTATTAGGCTAAAAAACAAAACGGAGGAATCAATAATATTTTTTTACACTAATTTTTATGTCCAAGTTACAAATACCAAAGTCGCAAAATTGAGTATACATCTAACAAAATCTGTCAGCAAAAAGAGAAAGATAAATTAATATTTTGTTGCATATCCTTGTGCATTTAGAACAGCTTGTAAACGGTGTGGTATTGAGTTGACAAGAGTTTGAGTTGTTTCGCTGGATATTTTCCACCATTCTTATTGTAGTACTCTTTTTAAGTGTTCCTTGCCCCTAATATCGTGTTTTTGAACTGATTTTCGTAATTGTGCCCACAGATTTTCACTCGCATTGACATCTAGAGATTGAAGAGGGGTGTGCAATTGCATTTTACAATTATACAACAACCATAACTTAATTATTTTAGCTGTATCTTTCGGATCATTATTTTCTTGAAACAGAAAACTTGACCCTAAACTCAAATTCTGGTCACTTTGTTTTAAATTGTTCTTCATTATATCCAAATATTTAATTTTATCCATGATTCCATCAATGAAAATTAAATTCCCCACTCCTTTTGCAGACATACAGCCTCCATGCTTGACAGAAGGATCGGTGTTTTTAGGAAGAAGTTCAGAATTGGGCTTTCTCCAAACATAACATCTACCGTCACTACCAAAAACATTGAATTTACTTTTGTCACTGAATATTACTTGTTTCCAGCGGTCAGGAGACTTTGAAATAGAACTTTTAGCAAATGAAATTCTTTTTACTCGATTTACTTTGGAAATGAACGGTTTTGTTCTGGCTACGCGACCATTACAATTTGCTTTTCAGATTATTCTTCGAATTGTTTCTGTAGACACACACTTTCCAATTGTTCTTGAAGTAGATGTAGCAATTTTCGTAGCACTCATCTTAGGATTGTTTGCTACCTCTCGAATAACTCTTCTCTTTTTCGTGGAACTGAGGATTTCTTTTCTTCCTTTTCCATGTTTATTAGCAATTTGTCCATACATTTTATACTTCTGGATAATTTTTTGAACGCATCCGTGACTACGTTGAATTTCCCTTGAAATTTCTCGTAGAGATTTACCATCTTCAGACAATCGAATATCAAGTTTCCGAATTTCAACATTTGTTTCATTTCTGGAGCTCATTATGATAACCAAAACGTTTATTTTCGCTTAAAAATCGATGATTGCAAATTAAAGTAACAGAACTATTTTACTTATTCATTTGAAAATAAATAATGGTAGTCAAGTCGCATATTTTACAAGGTGCATACTCAATTTTGTGACTTAGGAATTCGTAACTTTGACATAAAAATTACTGTAATAAAAATATTGATTCCTCCGTTTTATTTAATACTTTTAGCCTAATACTTTTGTTAATGTATATTTTATCGTTCTTATAAATATTAGTCATAAATAGGAAAGTTAAGATCAAAAAGAATAAAATTAAAGAAGAAAGAGTATAGTGTATACTCAATTTTGGGAGCCAATGTATATAATATATAATCTTCTGAAATTTAAGAAAGTCTTCAAGCGTGGCATTAGATGAATAGCAATAAAAAAAAAAGAGAGAAGGAAAAGATTAATCAAAAATGGCATGCAAGTCAATCCATTTAGAATATCACTAAAGTTAAAACTGATAACATTTACACTTGGAATCAGTCATGTTTGAGATTTGCAATCTTTTCAAGCATGTTTAATAGCACCATGTTTCTAAACATTTTCCTAGAGTATTTTTTTTTCTCATATAAAAATCACGATTTGTATCGAATTATGCTGCTTTCTAAGTAATCGCCGAAATTGCATAACATTTCTGTGTTGTATAATATTGAGTGATAATAATCACTCTTATTTGAAACTAAAATTGTGGGGATGTTAAAAAAATAAAAAACACTCCTTTATTTTTAATTAATTTTTTAAATAAAAAATATTGTTTTTATTTTTTATATTTACTTCCAGATTTGAAATTTCGTTGAATTCCCACGTTTGAAAGTAATATTAACAATGAAGACATTTCTACCCTTTTCGTTTTTTTTCTCAATAAATTCATTTCTATTGAGTTTTATTTGTATTAAAGTATCCGCCTTCATTGAAAACTCATTTTTCACCGAAAATCACTATTTATTATTATTATTATTGTTGTCGTCGTCGTCGTTTTATCCTAAAGCCTGTTCTTTTACGTTCTGCTGACCGTTTTTATTTTATGCCTGTGATAATTAGAAGTTAAATTAATGATATTTTAATAGAACATAATAGCTGAAAATAGAACTGTAAAGTAAATTAGAATTTTTATTTTTATTTAGGTTGTTTAATAATTATTGCCTATTTTTTGCTTCATTTCCTTTATCATGTGCTAGATATTATTTAAGAACGTTTTTAGATTGAATTTCTTTTTCATGGTATCGTTGTACATTTATATAATACTGAATGACTTAAGAATCTTGACTATCTTATTATATGTAATTTCTGACGATAAACTCATGGAAAGCAGTTAAATGGTACTTACGATAACTATTAAGTAATAACAGAATCTCCATGTTAGTTAACATACATTTTTAAGTTAAAAGACTGAAGAAATATTGAAATCTGTTGCATAGCATATCAAAATAAATACTCATTAAGTGGAAGAAAAAAATTTCCCAAAATGAATTACGTTCTTGAAACGAATAACCTATCAATCTTGAAAGAAAAACCCTTTTGTCATCTCAGTGAAAATTAACAACAAAAATTTGTAACTTATTTTTCTCGAAATATGGTTTTTCAAACACAATTATTAAAATTATCTGTTTGAAATGTGACATTCATTTTACTTTCAATACTATTTAGGGAATGAACAATAATATAAATACAATGATGAACAGTTGTAAATAATGTGCCTCTTAAGCTTTAAAAAAAAGGTCAAAATTTCAAATCAAAGTTATGATTTTACGCTAAAATTCTTGTAATTTGCAAGAATTTTGAGTTATCCCTAAATTTTTATTTTAGTCCCTAGCCAATACATGAATGATGATATGTAATGAAGGATATACCATTCTGAACATTTGTTTTTAATTGAAAATATTTTTAAAAAGATCAAAATTTATGAAAAAAATTCTTCTTTTTCTTAAATGTTTAAAAAAAACATTTGAATAAAAAAATAATTGTGTTGAATTTATTTAGTTTTGCAGAAAAGTTCATTAGAAAATGAAAAAATACTGCTTCAGATATCATTATTTAAAAAAAAGGAAAAAAAAAAAAAAAAGGCCTCCTTATACCTTAATCAGAAAGAGAAATGCTTAAAAGGCACAAATTCCTCCTTTTATTAAGTGAATTGATTTGTAATGATTAGTAATAAAAAGAATTCCAAAAAACGAAAACCCTTGAGTCGAAAGTAAAAAACACAATGAAATAAAGTATAGTAACGATATCATAAATGATGAATTTTAAAGTTTCTTTAAATTCTAGAATTCATGAGTAATAAAACTGTAAATAATAAGTAATAATTTTCTAAATAATTCATTCTCTAAATTCATAAATCTTGAATTCTAAAGGAAAAACAGTATGTTGGCCACTAATGGCTTTATTTCTTTACATTTAGATTTATGAAAGCTCTTGTGATTCATGGAAGAACTATAAATGTTTTTAAAAAACGCATCATGCATTATTAAAAGACATTAAAAATGCTATCGGATTCAACGGTATATTACATTTCTTCAATCCAATAATAGCAGGAAAAAAAAAGTTTCGATTTACGAGATTAAAATCAGAATGAATCTTCGATTTCTCTTACATAAGGTAGATTCTTGAACTCAACTCCATAACTTGACAGTAGAGCTCTTTTTTGGTCAACTACTGCTTAGTTTCAAGTGACCGTATTAGCAATACTAACTACATTCCTTCAAATATCTTATAAATAAACACTTGTTAAATACAACCTTGCAACTACAAATTTTAATTGTTTTTTTATCAATTTGTTTGCCTCTTTAAGACAATCTCATACTAAAGTTGATAATCTTATAATCCTAATATCTGTCAGGCTGTTAAAATCGGCAAGGTTTAAAAAACTAGTTCATTCGAAATTTTAAATTCATTAGCAATTATTTATTTGTTGTCAAACCCTCTCTTGATAATTTTCGGGTCGAAAAAGTAATGATAGTTGTCACGAGGGTATGAATTCCTCAAGCATGGGAACTCGGCAGAAGTCAAAATTTATTTCATTTTACAAAGAGAGATATGAAGAGGACTATTGCAAAAGAGGGGTCACGAGCAGCATTTTCTATCAGATTTAACTTTAAAAAAATGGTCCCGAAAAAGATTTAATTATAATTTTCTACATAGTAATTTTTCATTAATTTTTTTTTTTATTTCTTAATCAGTGTTCTGTTGCGTGTTGCATTGCAGCTGTGGCAAAATATACCCAATAGAAATGGTGGCGGATTTTGAAAATATGAAGCCAAATTATTTTGAAGTCCCCTCTTAGGCAAAATCTGCTGATAAAAAGAAAGAAACATGAACTAAACTCATTAACACTTTTATGTTTATTTTCTATATTAATTGGATGGCAGTTTCTAAATTGTTATGCAGCATATCTATAACATTTATTTTCTCTCATTTATACAGAGAATATATACTTTATAATTGACAAAGTATGTATAATATTTCATTTTTTAAAACTAGCTTTCTCTTCCTTAGGTCATCATATGTATCATCAATATAAATTTATTTGAAATAAAACTATGTATGATTTTGTAATTCCAATTAAATGCTAATTTTTTATAAATAGTTCTATGCACACTTACTAAATTTTCATAAGAATTTTATGTTTTTCGGAATTAAAATTGACTGTTAATTATCTAAAAACTCGAAATATAAAATGCATGCCTTATTTCTTTAATGTTTAACCGAAATATTATCAATTTCTTCGAAAATTAAGATAAGATTTCTGGAGCATTTCAAAGATATTTAAATCTAATTGCAATATCATTTTGAGTAAAATAATTAAAATTGCCTTTTTTTTTCTCTGTGCCTTTGAAATATTCGTTTTATTGAACAATATATTTTATAACTGTATTTTAGAGGAATAAAAACATATTTTTTTGAAGATACGATAAAAATAAAATTTCATGTTTCTGTCCATTTTTGCTTATTTCAAAGTCCCCTGTCCCCTTAAGTATGGGAAAGAATGCATTAGTGGTGTAGGTAAACTGCGTAGCAAATATTCGCAAATTAGAACAAAACATTGATTTAAGATTGATTATGACTTTTTATCATTGTTAACAAATTGATGTGAGAAGGTTTCATCTTCTGTGGCAAGTCAAAGATGATAGATAGAACAGGCAAACTAACAATACTTAAATCTCCAGACTCCATTTATGATCCACTTCTTTTGAAATGCTTTACCAACAGAAATATTGCTTTTTATTTTTATAAGTATTTTAATAAAGACATAAAAAACTAAAAATTTTAATTTATCAATGATTTTTTCGAAAAATCAAATCAAAGTATTTTATTTTATTCAATGTAATCAAATATGTTTCCTAATATTCAATATAGACGAAAACCACCCGTCTCTGAAAATAATTAACATATCTTCGGGATATTTCATATATGTCAGTACTTTCATCTCAGCTATAAGTTAGTTCTCACATTATTAGCATATTAAACAAATTAAGTTCAAAAAAAGATCAAGATAAAAAATCGCTATGAAGGAAAAAAGGAAATATTTCTTTATCATTACAGCATGTTTTAATTGAATAAACCATATATCATTAAAAATGAATCATAAAATAAATAGAGTCAACCAGTTTCATTTTGAACCGCGACAGTCATTGCAAAGATCTTGAAACGCAGCCTTTGTTTAAATTCCTATTTTTGCGTCATAATAATAAAAAATGTGATTGATTGACGATTAGGATACCGCCCCCGTTTGCAAGATGAATGTGCTCTGGTGAAATGTGCGTTCGGAAAAAAAAAAAAAAAAAATCCTATCTAAAAGTATTCTACAAATTCAAATGATTGCTATATGTTAAATATTGAAAAAAAGTAATAATATTTTCTTTGTGATAGCTGTATCTCGAAAAGCATTAAAAAGCAGGAATATTAGAAAATGTATTTTTCATCGATTTCTTCTGAATAACAACTATCCAAAAGCCATTTGAAATCGTAAACCTACTCTACTACGTTCTTTCGTTACAAAAATTCAAGTAGACAAGTATTTATAAACATTTTTCGACAAGCCCCTTTCCACCTGTATTTGTTGATTTTTTCGAAAATTTATGCAAAAAAAAATTTTTAGTGATATTTTTCTGTTCTGTATAACACTAATGCAAATGCAGAAATTGCTCTTAAATAAAAAAAAAATATTCTGATGATAAAATCGTATGTAAAATTTCTAACATTTATTAGTTTGAAGTTTTCTTGAATTTTCCCAGCAAGTAAACAGATTATCCATTGATAAATTCTACCTAAAATTTGATATAAATAGACAATTTTGTTGTAGAGGACACGTACCATATTTCGCGACTCACAGCGAATTGTGTTTCTGAGTCATCGTGCTCACGGCCATGTGATGGTCTAAAACGTGGCAGAATTTTTAACGTTTAATGTGCTTTTCTTTCAAATATGAGAAAGCAAAATTCCGTAATAAAGAGCTTCCTACAAGTGTGAAATGACCTATTGATCCTCGGGCTGTGTTAGAAAAGTCATCTGAATCATGACTTAATCTCAAATACCCTTTTAAGATGAGAATCTAGCCCAAAAACAAAGATATGGGCGTCTCCCTCCTTTTCTAAGTTTTTAAAAGAAAAAAGTTTGTAATCTTTTTCGAGTACTGGTAAGACGACGTTTCCTTTTTTTTTTCCTCATTAATAATGTAATATAATGTTATTACATCATCTGATATGAATTGTGTAACAAAATAGTGAGTCCCAACATAATATATTTAAACAGAAGTATGCAATGAAAAATATTGGTATTTAAACACAGGCTATTAACATATTTTCTGATAAAGAAATATTTATAAACCATAATGATAAAAGTTATAATGCTAATTAAAAATAATACATTAAAAAATTAAAGGGAGTACAAAAGTACAGATTAAATAGTATTTATACTTTTGAATTGTAATAAAATAAATGATAAAAAGGGGGCGTGAAATTTTATGAACACAGAAGCAGAAAATCCCCTCAATGTTTCAAATTCTACTCAAAATTTATCCCTTTCTCTGGATAAACAAGATATTTTAGCTTAAAAAATGCTGTTAATTTAAAAATATTGATTTTTATCCAACTATCATAGAAACTTCCTGAATGTCGCTGCTTTTGAAATTATTTAATAATCCGATTTTTTCTCTGTGTTTTCCCTTTTTTCGTTTATTCATTTTCTTTCTTCCTTTTTATAACAAAAATGTTTTGTGAACAAGTAGAATTTCGTTTAACACCTCGAGTAGATTTTGAGGCCCCTAAATTCCGAGATACACGACGAATGCCAACACTTGTTCAAAATAACCGCCGCTGGATAGAAAAGGAATCCCTAGCACCCATGGTTAAGCAATATGCAGTGGAGCTTCACTTAGCAAGCATAATTCGTTTTCGAATCTTACTCGTAATGCTTTTTTTTCTGTACGAATCTATGTGAAATAGACCAATGCCTGCCATTCAAAAAAAAAAAAAAGATATTCTAATAAATTCATAATAACGTAATTTATTATGTATAATTCATTTGTTTTGGACGAAAGTAGTCTAAGAGGGCATTTGTCTTTGGCTTAGCTTCAAAATATGGCAAAAATGAGACAAGAATTTTCTTTAAATTAATTTGTAGCGCGCATAAAATGATGATGATTTTCAACATACGATGCAGTAATTTTCCCTGCTTTCAGCATCTCCCTTGTGTCGCTGGAACGTTGTTAATCTTTTGAGACTATTATTTTCTCCTCTCTTGATCAAATATCACCACGACTTTTCGCTGTGACACCGAATGACGATCCATAACATCCTTGGTAATTCTGGCTATGTTCTTCCACCAGCTCATCAATGTCGTTGTTATCCAACTATATCTCTATAATCGTGATCAGAGACACAATTGCATCGATTAAGGCTTTACTGGTACTTGCTGATACACCTCGGAGTTGCATTCGACAGCTCTATCCGCTCAAAGCGTTTTCCATCAAGCAATAGCGGACTCGCTTCAAACAAGTGCTCAGCATTCACTGATACCCAAAATACAGGCCAAGACGTCATGATGTCTCCTCATCATTCGTTCTGTGAAATATCGCTCATTAAAAGTAAATTTCCCCCTTTCCGCTCAAGTGTCAAGAAAGGCTACCATATTATAAACTTTATCTTTGCATGTAAGATTTGGCGATTTTACAATGTACGCCAAATGGTAATCAACTTACTATGAATGAGAAAGATACTCCTTGTCTCTGATAACGAAACGAAACTTCCTTGAGAAAAATGCTGATGACCCTTACCATGTTTCAGGCGAGTGTTGAAAATAATAAATATAAAGTGTGAGAAATTTGCTTTAAAAATGTATTTATTAAAAGGAATACGTTTATAATTTCCCACACGGAAGACATTTATAAAAATTATAATTCTGATGTGCATAATACAAATTTAATCTAATAAAATGAATTATAATTTTTAGTTTTATGAGGATTTAATCTTTTTATCTCTTACGGCTTAACTTTATTTAACAAAATGAAAAAAAATGCATAGAAAGGGCTTTAAATTCAAATTTAAATGGATATCAATAATGTTTAGTTCTTTCTACATGTATGTATGCTTTTATGTATATATATTCCACAAGCTGATACTTGAAATGAGCTAATGTATTTTTTACATTAAAGCTGTTCAAATAAGTTTTTTTTTTTTTTTTTTTTTTGCAAAATAATAAGCTTTTTGGCTGGCTAAAATAAATGATAGAAATCATATTGATAATCTTAAAAACAGCTGCTGGTTAATTCTCAGGAGAAAAAAAAACATATTTTCAATAAGAAAATGTTGATAACTACTGAAATTCCTTCAAATCTGAAATATATTACTTCAGTTTCTAGCTTATTTACTGTCAGATTTAACTATACATAATCCAATGTACCGGAAACGACATTTAAATGCAACATCTAAACCGCTACATAAAAAAATAATATGAAAATAATAAAAAAGCGTTAGAAATTTTAAAAAATGATTATAATTTCTAAATAATTCTTTTTCAATATTTCTCAATATGCATTATATGGTCATTAACAATTAACAAAAATAAATAAAGAAAGAATAAACTAACTGCAAAAATTTCTGTCTCTGACATTCAGCATAGTCAAAACTGTTCTGCATTTCTGAAAGCTTATCCGCAATTTTTGTTCATTTGTATGTAACTAAAATTTTTGAAAAAGTTTGAGAGATTCGATTAAATAACTTGGTAGGAACGTTACTTTTTTCAAAATAGAAATTATGATTACTCCTATATAACCAGGAATTGAAGAAAAATAGTTGTAAAATATATTGTTTCACAAATGCTAATACACATTAAAAAGCATTTTTTAAAAGTTTTTGTGAAAGTAGTAACCAACCTAATTTTATAATTCAGATTTATGGTTGCTAAATTTACTTAGCTTGTTCTTGATCGCTTACCCACAAGAGCATATGTAACTTCAAATTCTATTAAACATGTAACATTTACTACTGTTTTAAAACCCTTATACTATTCCGCTTTTTATGCAATGCATCTCTTTTAATTTTCAGTAATCTCAACAAAAATGCGAACTTGAAAAACGAAAGTGTTTAAATTTCAACTAATACAAAAACTTTCTCATTCAGCATTGTTTATGCGCATTACAGATAATATTCTTATCTAATATTAATTAATTTCTCTAACATTGATCCTTACACATATAATAATTTATTCCATTAAGGAGTAACAGGACTTAAAAATGGGTACAATTTCTAAAAATTACAGCGCTATAACTTCCGAAAAATTACAACACAAAATTGATTTTTGCATTAAGATAAAACTCAAAAAAATTTCTTTTTAATGATATCAATGCTTTAATCTACAAATTAAGTTCCGATGTTTAACAAGCTTTTAAAGAAATATTTTAACTATATTTTTCAACAATGTATTTCGCACAAAATAAAAATTAAATTTTATCTGCAAGAGCACGCCAATGGGAAAAAAATTAGCTTTTATCAACCTGTTTCCATCACATTGACAGAAGTTCAAATTTAAAAAAATAAATCGACTATTATTGTAAACTAAATATATGAAAGTGTAAATTTCAGCAAGTGTCTGTGTGAAGCGAAAACATTTGAAATATATTTTCTAAAAAGTAAATGGAGGAAAAGATTTCAATGACCTTTTACAATATCTATAGTATTAATTAAATCAAACAATTAAATTTAAGGCAAACACGGTTTAATATATCTATTGGATAATCACTGTAATCAGCGTCCATCAGTTAATTTTAATCAGGGGCACGTATCTACTAACAAAATGGTCTAAATGAACTAAACAATTACATTTTATATTACTTGAGTCAATAAATGCTCCGATGAATTAAGAATTGTAATTTTTACATAGGTCCTTTACATTACCCTTTGTAATCCTTTTACATGTTTACCTTTTTGCATTAACCTTTGAATCTTATTTAATAAAATTTTTTGAGACATCAATATTTTAACACTTAGCACTTCGATCTCTCTTCTCAGGAACCATTCAAGGCAGTGCATCATTTTGGCATTTTATTTCATTATTTTATGAAATTTTGACTGGTAAAAATACTTAAAAGTGGTAAAAATATGTAGATTAATTTTCTGGGAAAATTCATATATATTAATTTTTCGGAGCAATGAACAAGTTCTCTTATTCGGTAAAATTTATGCATCTAATTACTTTTCGGAGCGCTAAGGGTTAAATAAAAAATCTTTGAACTTCAATCAACTAAATCCTTCATTAAAACTAAATAATTTATGAAATTTGAATATCACTCTTCTATAAAAATTGGCGATTTTAGAACACTTCATAGTCCGTTTCAAAGAAGATACGCCAATCTTTTACCAGGATTTCTCAACAATAATTGGCTTATGATTATGAAAATATTGATTGTTCTAATATTGTTATGTAAAAACTGACAGATTTGATCGCAGAAGATAGAAAATATATTTATTGAACTTGAGTTAAGAGTTGAAGTGTCAAGAGTATTTCTCAGAATATGACTCCTTAGGACAAAAAGACTGTGTAAAATTTAAACTTCATAATTTTTTCATAAGAACATTTATTGACTGAATTCAAATAAAATATTTTCATTTGCATCATTTAAATGTTTTGAAATTAAAACTAAAAACTTAATTTTACGATGAATTCGAGGAATTTTTGTTGAGTACTTTTTTAAGATATTGTATAAATTACAAAAATTATTTTGCATTGCATATACAACTTCAATGCTGAGCGACTCTGCATTCAATTTTCATATTCAAAAAAAGATGTGCTTGGTTTCAGTAAAAAATGTTTTTATATTAATTGCAGTTTAACATTTCCACTCTAATTTAGCGTGCAAATTTTATGAGCTCTGACAGAAATTAGTAAGTAATATAATGAACAGAGCTGTTTAACGCCTACATAATAGTATGACTGAATTATATAACTATCAAAATCTGAAACTTTGATAGCTAAATATTTTGCAGAAAAAGCTATTAAGAGATCAAGTTACATAAAATATATAATTGAACATTTTAGAGATCTTTTATACTGGCGAACTACTGGTCACCAAAGGCGGCTAGTTTCTTAATAAAGATATTGCTAAGTGAACCATTGTAATATATATACATACACATAATTTTTTTTCCCTTTTACGAGTATAGATAATTCAAGAAAATTCATTCAGAAATGAGATTGTTTAAATATTAGTAAATAAAACAGCTTAAATTCTCTTATATCTTACTTCTTTTTAAATGCATTTAATTCTGCTATTTATTTTTCTGATAAAAACAGTCTTACTTTTTTATTAATAATAGAATTAATTATCATTTATTGCAAGATATATGAATAAGATAAATGTATTTCAAGATCTCATAAATTCAAGATCAAATAAAATTTTTACAAAAATTATCACTATTCCATTATCACCAATTAGCCTGACCGAAAATGCAGCTATGCAAAACTAAACGTCACCCCTCTAGATGCGCGCCAAGTTTTCTTGCCAAATGTCCGAATCCCAGTAAACCTACAATGCAACAGGGGTAGGGAATAATTTATGGAACGCAAATGCTCTATTCCCATTAAAAGAGTCGTGGTTTTTTTTTTTGTGTTTGTTTTTTCAGCATTTTGGTTTGCTCTTTATGCATGCCGCGTATACGATTTGATTTAAACAATTGAATTCTACGATTTCTGGATAAAACGCAAACTATAATTTAAGGATATGGATTCGAGCTTTTTTTGTTTTTGTTTCTGTTTTTGTAAATCTTATTTTTATTAAAATTCCATTCTTACAACTGTGAACGCTATTTTGTCACACAATCCAATTTGCCAAGTTCCATATCAATCTTACGGTTAAAAAGAATATCATGTTCTAGCATTTTGGTAATTAAAGAAGTAGTATTTACTTATTTCGTCGATATTAAATGTTGATATAACAATGCGAATCATCGTAGTGGGTGTTGTTCATCACGTGAAGTATGACTGTACTTATTTAAGAGTTGTAATGTCTCTCCGGTCGTCAAGTACTGGTGCCATCTCTTGATGACTGAAAGAAACTGTAATCGCCCCTAAATAATTACTAATTTAATCCATTTAACAAAAAGCAGGGAAACAGTTCCTTTTGATGTATGATTACTCAGTCCACTCCATCTCTTATATTCGTGACTGAATGTATCAGGATTAAATGAGTTGACTTTCGTTAAAGTTAGATTCTTTGAGGGATAGTACACTACATTGTAGTTCAGTTTACATGTTTAATTAATATAAAGATTTTTTATCATAAACGACGCAATGCTATTCATTTTAGAAACAGGAATGTTAATAATAGCCTACCTTAGACGAGTAATAAAAAAAAATGAAACTTGTTTTCCATCTTATAAAACCAACATTTGTTTTTATAAATTCAAATAAATTTTCTTTCTTTTACAGTAAAATAGTTAATATAGACTTCAATTGTATTTTTTATATAATTTTACAAACATACAAACGTAAAACTTGGTGGTGAGCTCAAACTTTTGGAAAAACTGAGCCATGTCTGTCTCTTATCTAATGACATAGCGAGCGGCGGACAAAGAGAGTATAAATGCCCAGGACGCCTGTCTTACGGGCGATAGATACCCTTATATCACTTTTTAACCCTTTAACTATGGAAAAAACTATACTCGTCTACAATGAAAAACGTAGGGGGAAAAAAGGAAAAACAGTCTATTTTAAAGTAAATAAAGGCATAAAAGACTATAATATTGCTGATACCATCGTACATAATAAATTAAAAATCATGAATTGGTGCTTAACAGCATATAGAGAAGAATTGTAAGATTTTTTAAACTATTGAAAAATAGTCTATATTTGTCATATTTTTAAGTGCCATCTGGTTGCGGAATATGTCAGTAAATTTTATTCACTTCTTTCCTCATTATATTACTCATCAATTGGCAATTTTTCCACTGTGTGTCGATTTGAAAAAAAAATTATTATTTTTTAGTCCTATCTGAATGAGTACGATTCGTGATATTTTAAATTTTATTCAATTAATTCCTGCCTTATACATTTTACGCATCCTTTTATTTTAATTATATTCTGAAAGAGCTTCTGAGGCAGTTTCACCTCTACATTTCTGACTCATAAAAACTTGTTGGCGGATGTCCGGCCGAGATCTCTAAAGTTTTTTGTTTGTTTTTTAATGTCGGTCTGCACCATGTCGGACACTCCATATAATCCCTGAAATTAAATGAATTCACTAGTTTTGAAATTCAGTGTAGGATTGGAAGATAAGATAAAAAAAAATCTGATTGCGCAAACTTTCAAAAAAGATTTCTCTGCTTTCCATTATGAATATGTTAGGTGGTTTTATCAAAATCAATCCAAAAGATAAATACGTTGTATTTGACTGATAATGCTTTTTTAAAGTGTCAGCAAAATTCGCTCTTAAAGTGTATTAGTATCTGCAAGTAACGTAATGGTTATTTTAGATGAATTTATACATTGTAAAAAATAAATTTTTTTAGGCTTAAACTTTGAAATTTTGAAATTCTAAAATTTGTTTTCGATCTTAAAAAACCGTGCAAAGAATTATAAATTTAAAAAAATAATTTATATTCTTGATATATTTCGTGAATATTAATTAAATCATTATGTTAGAAAAATTTCCATGAGTATTAATTATATTTGTAGATATTTACAGTTCGACAAATCTGAAATATTACTTGACACCAGTCGAGTTATTACAAAATTGTGAAACCATCGTCACGAGAAAAATATGTCTTTTTTTTTAAAAAAATTAGCAAATACCAATTCCATTACTTTCATACTTATGTACCTATTTAATGTTTTTTTCTCTTGGTATTAATGTATATACATATTTGCTATATTTCTCCCTCGCACTTTAATCTTGAGTTTCTTTCTTTTTTTCAGATTCATTGTTCCTCATGCTATCCGTTAAATTTGAATGCTTTTTACTTTCTCACACGTGCAGTGTAGAAAAAGTATAGTATTCGTCAAAAAAAAAATTGAGCTCGAGATTTTGACGAATCTACACTTTTTAGACCTCCTTATATTCGAAAAACAGATTTTTTGAAAAAATGTCCGTCTGTCTGTCTGTGAAAAAAATAACTCAAAAATGTTTCAGGCTAGACGGTTGAAATTTGGTACCCGATCTTTGCACCAAATGTGCAGATTTCGAGCAAAATCTGTTCACAGAAAATCTGTCTAGCTGGCTGTTCGAATATAATTTAATGCAATAACTGTAAAACGAAGAGAAATAGATGAATAAAATTCGGTACATTTGTTTAACATCTATGGTAATTCTGAATCAAATCCAAGTAGGGGTTGCCATGTTCGTCGATCTATACTTTCAAAAGCATGTAAACGCAATGACTCAAATCCTCAGTGAATTGACTATGCCAAATTTAATGTGGGACTTTGTGGCTATAAATGTAGTTTTGTGTCATTTTTTTTTCCCGTCGCTGGTAAAAACGCAAATTCGATTTTCGTATGCTATTAACCGCATCCCAGGGATTCATCGCGACATAACTCGCCAAGTATCACACGATGTATTCAAGTCAAAAGTGAATATTTCGTAACTACTGTGTGCCAATGCCATGTAAGGCGTTCTCTGACATAACAACTTTATTCTAGAGTTTGTGAGAAAGTTTTGGGGAGAAGACTCCCGCTGCCCTTAAATGTTGGTGAACAAGTTTTATGTCTCTAAAACTCCTTTAATGAAGTATAGGTAGCATTGGAATCATCAAAAACTTCAATCTCTTGATTTTGATGAATCTCACGATTTTAGACTTCAATGAGACCCCCTCCCCCTTTTTTTGTTTAGAAATATGATTTATTTAAGCCTATGCGCATTTTAACGCAATAACTGTAAACGGAAAGTAACGGATGGATGAAATTTGGTATGTAGTTATTAAACCAAATTTTTAGACCTATATTTTATTCTGATCCAAATCCGGCAATGTGAAGATTATTTACCATCTGTTCTTATGTGAACACGATCATTCAGATGCAAAATGAACTCAATCAAATTTATATATATTGAGACATATAAAATGTTGTCAATAGTAGACATGCTCTCATAGGCATAGATTTCAGCATTATATACATTTGAAAGTTCTGCGTGTTCACAAAATATGATTGGATACTGTTCTATTTACGCACTGTAAAAAGTGTGCACCATTATCAATTGTAAAAAAACATAGTTATCTTTAATTTTTGATGAGAATATTTAAGCTTAAACTTTCTTACATGCAGAACTATATATTTCAGGGACAGCAGGCACAACAAGAACAGAATCAAACAATGTTACTCTTGAAAGATCTGTATACAGCTGCCCATGTTTAAAAACTGGTCTTGACGAATATAGGTAATTTTTTCAAAAATTTCATTCTCGGATTTATTTATAGTTATTGTAAATATTAATAGAATAGGGAACTGATTAAGCTTAAATTTAAAAGGCATGTTAGTGCCAGATAGAGTGAGCGGTATTCGATGAATGAGAAACTATTCATTCATTTGTTTGTTTGTTTGTTTCAATAAGAGACTTATTGAAGCAAAAACTTCTACTCAGACTTTTAGAAAGTACTACATTTCTAAACATTATTGTTTAAATTCAAATTTGTGAGGTGGGATTTCAGTTAGTGCTGAATTATTTGTAAATTTTTCTGTATACACAAGTTGATCATTTTTATTTTCACTGACAGTACAGTTAATTTTTACATAAATTATTTCAGTTCCTGGCATACATGGTGAAACAATTTCATTATTTTCGATAGACAAATCGATTCTCATTGTAAGAATGGCTCGTCTTTTAAGCTGTTGGAGTCCACTGTCTCAAAATTTATGTCATTGAAAACTTGTTGAACTGGAGAGTAAAATTGTGGCAATAATTGTTTATCCACGTAGACATCCGCCAACTTATAAAATCCAACATATAATTTCTCTCTCAATATCAAGAGTATTCAACAAGTAACATAACAAAAAATTCAAACCAGTCTACGTTTTTTTGTTTGTTTTTTAAGCAATTTGAAACTGTTAGTGATCTGAAATCTCTCCAATGACAGATAAAACTTGGTGGAAATCTCTTTCCAATAAGATTACTTTTTCGCCCGATTGCTCAGAGCATTCTGTAAAGTCTTTAAAATATCTATTGACAGCTAAAAATACATGCACCTTTGTCATTGAACTTTCATTCCAAATAATCTAGTATTCAATAATATTTGTTTCAACTTGCTGATTGAAGCTGTATTGAGCGCAAGTGGTATTTTGAAAACTGAGTAAGCAGCAGTAGCTTTATTTGGCGGGGTAGACAGGGAATTATGTCCTTGGCACAGTTAATAGGGGGCCAGGATCATGCGCCCAAAATTTCTCCCCCTTCCCTCGCTAAATGCTACATTTTTGTTAATTTTTACAGATTTAACAAATTTTGTAAGTCGGTTTCGTAAAAATGACGCATGCTTGAAAAATGATAATTTAATTAGCTATAATGATGAAAAATACTGTATACAACAAATCAAATTTACAACTGCAGCATATAAAATACAACTCGTTACTATTTTCTGAAAGATTAAAAGTAAAATAAAATCTCTGTCTTATAGTTTACGATGGCTACTTAAGACTGAAATTTCTATGATATATAATTAAGAACATTTCTTCTACTACCAGGCCAATTTTCTTAGTTCTCTTATTATTATTTTAAAAATAGCTAAATATTAAATGGGGGATTAACAGGAACGAACTCCTTTATTTCCCTACAAGATGATGTTGATCCAAGAATTAAAAACTTGAATATATTGAAATGATCATGACCATGAAAATATTAATGTCTAATAAGTGAACATTACGAAATATAAATGTTCATGAATTTTATTTATTATAAATATAACCCTACCTGACGGTATCTCATTAATAGTGATGAGAATTTGTTGGTATGGTGGTTAGTTCTCTCATCTTTGGTAGGCATAGTAATGATATCGGTTCAAATTACCTTCACCTCATCCAACTCCTATGGAAGGGGTTGTACTTTGGCCGGTGATGGCCGTTAGGACTCGGCCATGTTTCTCACTTCATTGCCGGTCATTTCAACTTATTCTGGATGACTTCGGGAGAGTCAGATGTAACTTCAGTGTGGTTATTATGTATATAATAAATTAAAATCGATCACTCATATAATCTACTCCTAATCTAAATTTCTATGATATATATTGCAAATTACAGTATACATGTATTAAACACATATTTGGAAGAGTTAGATGTAAGTACAATATAGCTGAATTTTAAATATTTTTGTGAGTATATAAGCCCCGTTCTGCTATTTTGGAACTTTTTTAATCGTACTAAAAATAAAGTTCTCATGAAAGTTTCTAAATCCTGAAACAAGATGGTACAATGTTTTATTACTTCAGTTTATTTCAGAATCAAGACAAGGGCAAAGCACTAGATATGAACATGTTGAGCATAATAATGCCCATCTTATATCAAAAAGTTTATTTTACAAACTGTTATACTGTCCATGATAGTTTCTGTTTGCATTTTTAAATATGTTACTAACTAGCCTGTTTTGGCGACCATCCTTTTCTCTCGAAATATTAATTATCTTATTATTAAGCATTTGATAAGTAATGCATTTTGCCTTTGGCGTTTAATAAAACAGAAAAATATGTTGATTAAAATTGAAATTGATACAAAATTGATTTACTTTTTCTTTGTTCGCCTGCGAAATAAAGCCTTTTAATATTAAGCATGTTGAACTAAATGCCTGTGTGTGGCCAAAATGAACAGCAATAATAATAATAGTAATAACATATGATAAAAATAAAAAATGAAAAAATATATTAAAATGAACTAGATTTTATTTTTTATGTTTTAACTAGATTTTTTTTTAAGTCAGCCCTTTCTAATTAGCTCTATCATCTCATCGACTCGTATCGTTTTTGATGAGTTCGGTCGGTATGAGAAATTAAAAAATAATAACAGTACTGTACAGTGATAGAATCATTCTAACTTGATAAACGTCGATGAATCAGCCTTAGATATAAAAAAAAATTAGAGCAAAATTTATTATTTACGCTTTTCTGCCCCATACTTTTTTAAACAATAATTAATTTTTTCATCGTTTTCTGAACTCTTTTTTTGAATTTATTTATTTTGAACTTTAACTGCTCCCAGCCAAAATTCATGTTATGAGACAACCCAGAATGAACACCATAGCTAGTCTCTTAATCAAAACAAATGATAAATTACAAAGATTAGACTACAATATAATCAAATAAAAAGTTAGTAGTTTTGATATAAATTCGTTCATTTTGATTAGCCAAGCACATTTTTGTTTTTCAGACAGTATCTTGAGTATGACTAATTAAAGTGATAAGCACTTTTAAAAATATCTGCGAATGAAGAGAGTGCTATTTTAATTTGCAGCTTTTTTTTTAACTTAAACCATCTTCGAAATTATTGCCTCCTGATAAATTATTAATTCCTGATTTATTATTGCCTTTTGTACTTCAATAATTGAGGTTGGATCGATTTTTTCCCCCCTATGGTGAAATCTGCTATAACGGGGAAAAGAACAAATGAAAAAAAAAATTGGCTGATAAAATGATATGCACAGAATTATAATTTATTATAGAGCTTCAGGGCTCACAAAATATTATTTTACAAATTTTGTTTGAAACGAGGTGTATTTATCATTCTCTTATTTTACACTAAAATATGTGTTCGTCTAGACGGGCTAATATCTTGATAGTATTATTTCAGATCTTTTTGTCACAGATTAACGAAAGAAAGTTGTAATAGAAAATATCATGCAATTTAGCAGAATGCATAAGAAATAAAAAAAAAAATGTTATCTTCAGTGCGCTTTAAATGTGAATGTAGAATTGCATTAGAAGTTTTGTTTCCTTAAAAAAGGATCTTCTTTATAGATAATCATCATAAGCTGACTAATCCGACCCGCCCGAAGGCACACAGAAAAACCTGAATGACCGGATCGCCGCAACAACACTGGCGGGAACTGTGGTTGAGTCCTAAGAGCCACACCGGTCACGGCACAACCCTTTCCTTAGGAAGTACGCCACGTCATCGATGGGAGGTAGCCATGTCGCCACCCTTTCGCATACCCTCAAGGGTGGCGAGAACCATCCACCGTACCTGAAGCTTCTCATCCTCAATTACGAGGTGCCCCCCACCACCGAGAAATTTCTTTATAGATTGTCTTCACGAACATTCAATTCAAAACTAATCGCTAAAGTCGGATTGAAACAAATAGTGACCCACTAACAGGAAAAAATTACAATGCTCAATACAAATAAATAAATAAACACCAAAAGAAAATAATAGCAATAATCTTCAATTTTGTCCGTGAAGGGAAAATATGATGAATCGGCTTAAATAGTATTCATTCATGCTTTGGTTTATTTCAACATTAAAAAAATAAAAATAAAATTCTCAGTTGTTTAACGCCAAAATAGAAGCTCATATTTACGCATCCATTAATAAAGCAGCTAAAAGTGGCAGCGATATTTTTCAGTGTTACAGATGGCTGTGGAGGATTATATACACAGATTCGATATTGTTATTTTAAAGTCTACATTGGACCAGATACAGCCTCTAAACCAGCGTAATTTGCCCATCACTGTACTGAAAAAGGTTATATTCCTTATATTAATGTCCTGCTTTCAAACAACCCTAAGGATATTTTTAAACGGACCTCGAAATTTTAAACTGTGGCCAAATGACCAGGACGACGCCTGAATTGGCATCTCCCTCTTCCAAATTTCTGCACCACACCAGTGGGAGGACATTCGGCCCCGATGGATTTAGCTTTCACCAAAAACGTTTACACTGCGGTTATTCGATAGAATTCTATTTCGAACCTGGATCCCGAGAATCCTAAAACCGAGACTTTATGTTCACGGTACTTTTTTCATACAGCCAACCACCCCAACACTACTGAACGAAGCAGTTTGGACAGTAAACCATCAGGGAATAATTTAATGTATGATTCGCAGATTATGTAATCTAAATACTAATAAGATGTTTAGCCATAAACTTGTCGTTTGAATATGCTTTTAAAAGAAATTTTAGACATACAGCGAATAAGTTGATGGCAATTGTTTTCTGTCGGCTTTTTCATACAAATGTCAGATGCTACAATTTTTTTTAACAGATTGCAAAAAAAATAAAGATAGCATTCTCTTAGTTTCCGTTCTGGTAGAAGACTGGAAGAAAAGGCTGAAAAAAAGAAAAAAGAAGAAGAAAAGAAGTTTAATCGAACGATATATCTGTCAAGGACGCGAGATATGATTATCATTTGATGGTTGGTTCTTTAAAATGAAATGATGGCATTTCGTATTTCCATCTGTTCATGACCGATTAGATGTCTAACAGATGTTATATTGATGATAAGATTCGATGTTTTTGATTATTAAATTAGAATATAAACAAGTCATGTTTAAAAACAGTCTCTAAAAACGCGCTTTTATTATTATACTAGTCGCCTTTGGCGACCAGGTGGTTCGCCAATCTTAATGCTCGTTAAAATTTTAATAATTAAATATTTTAGCTAATTCCTGCTTTAATAGCTTCTTCATTAAAATATTTCAAAACTTCAAATTTTGATAGTCATATAATTCACTCATAATATTATAAAGGCCTTCAATCATAACGTAATACGTATCTCTCTAATTTTCTGTTAGCTCCCGTAGAATTTATGCTTTAAATTAAAGTGGAAATTATTAATCTGCAATTAATATAATAATATTTTTTACTGAAACAAGCATTTTTTTAATAATATGATTACTGAAAACAGAGTCACTGTGCATTTAAACCTTATGGGCACTAAAGAATATTTTTCTTAATTTATATAATATCTCAACAAAATTTTCTCAGATTCATCATGAACAGATCCATTAATTAACAATGTTTGTTTTAAATGCATCAAACACTAAAAAAAATAAACAGAATCATTTGAAATAATCTGTCGAAAATATATTAAGCCTTGAAAACCAAGTCCGTATCCGTTGTCAACAATCAGAATGCAATGCGCATGAGTGAATTTTCAACGCCAATTATGGTAAACGCAAATGCGTGAATTTTCTACGCCAGTTGGGGTAACGCTATGCAGATTAGACGTTTTTAATTTCCTTTATTCTGTTTTATTTTAATTCAAAAGTACTTCAGAATGAATCTAAAAGATCGATTAATTAACAATGTTTAATTTTAAATGCATCAAACATTAAGAAAATAAGCAAAATCCTTTGAAATAATCTGCCGAAAATTTCTTAAGCCTATCCTCTTTAGCGTGGGAAAAAAACTGAAGCCTTACTCATTTGGTGGTGGGGAAATGAAAAGAATTTTTAGCGGGGAAGTTAGTTTTTAATTAATAATTAAAATTATAATTAAAAATTCAAAAAAAGGAACCCCAGGTGCACATTCCCGGCCTCCAAGGTATGCATGTGCCAAATTTGGTAGCTGTAGGTCGAAACGTTTGGCCTGTAGAGCGCCAACACACACACACATGCACACACACACGCACACACACACACATTGAGCTTTATATAAGTATAGATTAAAAGGCAGAATTTTTTTTTCTTCTTATTTTTACTTTATATTTCATTATTATAAATATTTTGAAATATTGAAATCAGTTTTGCACGAATTCACTATGGATAGCGCCACGCGTACAGAAATAAAATATAATTAAAATTAATTGATTAAATAATAATTAAGGTCTGAAAGTATTAAAATAGGGCGTTGTCATTGCTAAAATGCAAGCGTACAAATTATTAGAACTATAACATATAGGAAAGTAAGTGCAGATACGATCACAAGTCTTCATCTTTGCAAAAAATGAAACAAATTTAGTTAAATAAAAGTGTGTAAAAAGCGGACAGATATGAGTTAGCAGCATCTTCATGACCAGCTGTGAGAGATCAAAGGATACACGGAGAATGAAAATTCAAAACTGATAGTAATTCAAAATTGATCTCCTTTTGGATTTATATACAGATACCCTCTTTTAGCAGAGATATAAATAGTGAACAATCATTTTAAAATTTTCAAATTTTCTTTAATTGTTATTTAATTTTTAAATTCCCAAGAGCTCTTATGTTGCTTCAAAAACAAAACGTTTTATATAACTTAATGGAACTCATTTTTATATTAAACAATAATGAGTGATAAAAAAAATTTCACTGCGTTGTCTGCTTATCAAGGATGAATATTGATTCTACCTTGATTCGAAATTGAAAATATTTTCTCAATTCGTTTTATTTCTTGAGGTCTATGCATAAAGTTTAAGAAAATGTATTTCATTCATGAAACGCGTTCAAATAGATGCTTTTGCAAATCTTACAGATTTAATTCGATCTATTTGAGCGGATCTAATCTATTCTCTATTCACCTTGCACCGCCTCCAAAATATAAATACATTATTAATAAAAATTGATGATCTAATAGCTTTATTATTAAAATGCAACTTTATCTCAAATTGAATTCTTTCTACTGCTAATGCAATCACAGGTCTCGTTGAAAATGGTTAGAGATTATAACAATGCATGGATACATTTTTTGAAAATTAAATCATAACTTTCATATAGTAAATATTTATTCCTAATTGTCAAAATGTTTTTAAAGATATGTGTTACAACAAAATTCAACAAATATTCTATAAGTTATCTAGGTAATCTGCAGATTAACTAAGGTGAGCCGTTTAAGTGTCGAAAATTGTTTTATTTCTTAAATTACCTATGTAATCTGCAAATTTCTTAGATAATCCTCACATTACATTCTAGACATTCGTTAAAGTGAAAATAAGATTTTTGCTGGAATAACAGCAATGTTTCTGTATGCTTAAATTAACATAATGTTATTTCGTGCATCTGACAATGGCTTATTGAGTTTTTCATTCCTTATACAGTCAGTACATCATACCTTTGAATTAGTCGATAATCTGAAGATGATTTTTTTCTTCTTGGAAACTTTTAATTGATTTACATCTTCAATTATGCTATCATACTTTCGTTTTGTGCTTAAAACGCTATGATATTTTGAAATTTCGGTAAAGAGGTTTGTGAAGAAGCTTTTGACCTTAGACTGCCAACAGTACGAGACCCCCGACTTTAAATAACAGACTTATTTTCTTACTTCACAACTTTTTAAACTTAATTAAAACTTTGATGATTCATTTTTGTAACTTAGAAGCGGAGTATATTGAATTAAGTATGGCTAGCATAAAATACGGAAACTGCATACTTCTATGGTATTTAAATCTCGGTCATATAAATTTAATATATGTAAACAGGATCGCAAAAAAAAAGTGAAATTTGCTATGAAATTGTGAAACATTGCAAAAGCTCTCCATCAATGATTTAATCTATAAATTATGCTAAAATTGAAACAAGAAAAAATTCGGAAATCTGTACTTCTCCAAAAACATTATCCTAGTCATCATTTACTTTCTCATCTAAATTATACTTAATTGACTAATAACGGCTGATTTTTCATAGAGGAAACATTTTAAATATAGCTTTATTCTTTTCTTAGCCAAGATATGCAAAGCATTTTGAATACGAAGAAAAAGTTATAATTTAAATTAACAATCAAAACATAACCAAAAAATTGCCACACAAAAGTCATCGGACATTTCAATAAAAAAGTGTGGAGTGTGCTGGTCATTTTGTAAGTTCTGAAATATGTTCTGTTTGGAATTGTTTG
>JAPMOR010114338.1:0-12617 GCA_026543865.1 Argiope aurantia
CCCCCCCCTCAACTTCTCAGCGTCGATGCGGAAACTTATTTAAGTGACGACAATCCGGAATGCTAATGCACAAGAAAAGCGGAGGCCCGATAACGTATAATTTAAGTCGGTACTGCAAAAGGAAAAGTTTTCCCACACAGGTCCAGAGCAAAAAAAGAAAAAGAACTCGCCGAGCAAAATAGGAATATAAAAAAAAAGAAAGGTAACAGCAATTGCGTAATACATCTGTGTGAACCGCAAGTTTGTTAAATGGTGCTCTCTTTGAATCTCTGCGAATGACGAATTTATGATGTTTTGATTGCTAATTAAACGATGGACGTGTCCTTTTTTTTTTCTTTTCTTTTTTCTTTTCTTTGATGCGTGACTGGGAATGAAGTTATTTATCCCAGACTGCCAAATAGCTGAGATTTTCAGCATATTTCTGAGGTTCATTTATTACGAACAAATTAGACCTGTCCCCGATGGACAAGCTTTGAAACTCGGTCGAAATCTGGACGCTCTTTTAAAAGACCTTGTCATTATTGGAAGTGGTAAAAAATGTCAAATATTCATTTATTTTATTGATTAAGATAAATCTGCTAACTAAAAATACAAAATTTCATTGTTTCATAATAGATAAATAATTGAAAAATGAATAAATAATAGACTAATCAATGAATTAATTATTGAAAGTAACAAATAAATAAAAAATATAATTAATTAAACAGTTAAAATTGAAAATGAAAAGGAACCAGGTCTTCTTCCTAAATATCAATTTTTGTACTTCTTGCAGCAAGATATAATGTGAATTTGTCCTTACATTTCTCATAGTGAAGCTTGTAGTTTTCTACCTAAATTCTACATGTACATAAGGTAAGGTGCGAGAACAAAGAGGAATAAATAAATAAATAAAACCTCAGCACAATGAGATAAGAAATTGAAAGAGAACAGTTTCAATGAAATCTATCGATTTTATGTCTATGATTTAATGGTTGCATGTTAGATGTGACACATGAAATATAGATGGTATTCCGAACTTTGTATATTTTTCGCTCTTACCCCGTATTTGGCGTATATTGGCAATATAGAAAAACACTAATGCGTTGATTACACGACACCAAGCCCTGAATAGTTATATCCCCAAAAGGAACATTACATTAATGCATTTTTAACAAATCAGAAATTCATAAAAAGTTATTACTATACAAATAATAGATCTTCGCTCAAGAATTTTAAAAATAATTCTCATTTCAAAAAGTTTGAATATGTGCGTGGACGAGGAAAGAGAACAGAAGAAAAATTCAACAGATGAATATTTCCAAGGAAATGCCTAATTAAAAAGCAATCGACGTTAGGGCTTCAACTCTCAACTTCTTTAAAATGGATCTGCTCCAAAAAATTTAATATAAAAGTAGATATTTTTTATTAATTTTAATTGAAGGCTCTGTCTTTAATAGCAAGAGAGTTATAGGAAAAGAATTATTTCATCCTTCCGCATCATTTCGACTTCCTTTGAGTTGGAGATTTTCCCCTCCGTACAACAGATTCATCCCCAGCCGGATAAAATACAATAAAAATATCAAAGAAAAGATATTAAAATTTTTCTACAGACATGCCATGAAAACGATTACAATATGTGGTCTAGAAAGAATCTTTAAAATTAAAATTTTAGGTATATTGTAATAAATTTTCTTATTTCACTGCTTTTTTTTGTCTTTTGATGTCTTGATGGACATCTATATACGTATGGTGATATTTAGTTTTGATGAAAATGCCGAATCAAAGGGACAGTCTTTGTGCCCAGTCAGAAATTCAATCATTTTTTTATCAAGAATCACATAATTTCGAGGGAAAAACTTTACATATTTAATATATATATTTATATTATATTGCTTAATCTACTAAAATTTTTTATAGAGTAATAGTTTGCGAATCTGAATCAACTCGAATTCGCAAATTTCATTAAAATTAACACATTTACCTTAGAATGAAATATTTTATAATGATTTTTCCCTCTGATTCAGAAAAATGCTCCATTCAAACATAAATAAGTGAAATCTGAAGTCGGCTCGACTAAGATCATGAAAATGTGGTGAAATAAATGTATCGTGAAAACAATACCATTTAAATTAGCGATAAAAAATATTTTTTGAACTGTAGGTATAATTAAAATATGCAATGGCCTGATAACAATCCTCACCAGCATCGCTTTTCGAGTTTTTTATTATTAATTTTAAATATATTTAAAAAGAATTTGGTTCATTCTGTTTCAAACTTGTAACTGTTCGGTACTGCTCAGTCAGAAATTTGAAACTTTAAATGATACATTTAAGATTCTTATGAGAGATTTATGTAAGAATTTTAAAATGGATTAAATACTTTACGCATTCTATGCTAAAACAAAAATGTTAATTCAATGGGAGGCAAATAATTTCAGTTCGTTCAGTGCCTTTTTCCTTTTTCATATACGAAGTATGCAGATTTATAATCATGGAAAAAAAAAACACGGAGCTTGAGATTTTGACGCATCTCTATGTTCCCTGGGTTTTAGAAACCCATTTTTGGCATTATGATCACGATAACTGAAAAACGCATTGAACTATTATAAATAGATGAAATTTTGTACAGGGACTTGCGATAAATTTGTAAATTTCTATCAAATTTTGAAAGAAATTTATTTACAGAAAGCCTGTCTATTTAGTTGTTTGAGAACAAGTAAATTCAATACTACAAAAAAGCAAAGAAACAGAATTAAGTAAATATAACAGATAAATATAAATCTTGTCCAATTCTTACCAATGCATAAAATCTTATCAATAAAATATAAATCCTTATCTAATTCTATACCAAATCTGAAAAAGGGTTCATCGTCTGTCGGTCTGTGTTTCCACATGCATGCATGCGCAATGACTTAAATCAATAAAATTTGGTATGTGATCTTGTGACTGCAATTGTAGTTCTATGTCAAATTTCAGTTTCAATTAGTCAGAAAAAAATTGCCTTAAAATATTCACATTATAGATTTAATAATTAATTCTGGATTTTCGCCCAATATCTATATTTCTTAACCAATTCCCCAATGCCATGTAAGACATTCGAGGTCTTGTCCAAGGCCCAAAATTTTATACGTCGGCAGAGGGATAAGATTTTTTATTGGAGAATATATGAGAAAGTTTCGGGGAACTGTAAGTTTGATTAGTTAAGATATCTTATTATATCATAATTTTGTATGAAAAATGAAACTTGAGCATTATTTTTAATATGTTTTTTGTTTGCATTCTTTTTTGGAAAATAACGTACGGTAAAAATGCGCGCTCTACAAAGTAGATTGTTAAATTATCAAATTCGGCATTTAGTTATTTTTAGAAGTAATTTTTTTTTTGTCGTGTGACTATTTAAACCCAGATTTTGCACAGTAGCTTCTGAGGGTAAAGACCCTTGAGCACCCGAGGGCAGAAATCTGACATCTAGCTCATATGAAGAGGAAACATGCACACACTCGCTTGCACAACGCCTTTTAGCAGCGGGGCTCATTCACGCACCTCACAGATAGAACACAGGGTAGAGAACAACAATGCCCGAACCATGACTCGAACCCGGGACGCCTAGATCACGGGGAAGACGCGATAACCCTAGGCCAAGACGCCGGCTTAGAAGTAAATACTCACTAAAAAAACTTTTAATTCAATTTTTCGATAATTGAAGTCAATTTTTCGATAATTAACCGAAAATTTAAAGTTTTCCTTAAATATCTTCAGACCGTATAACTGTACAAAGTCAATACTTTAAAATAAAAAATAAAAAAACAAAAACTTTTTATTGATATCAATATTATTCCCAACAATTTTTTTCTATAATTTTATTATTTTTTTAATTAAACTGAATTTGGAACAATGCATTTAATTAGTGTAATGAAATGGAAATTAATAATTATTATTTCATTAAAGATTTCAGTCGCATATTTTTACACCTATTAACATTATAATAAAACAGCTTTTTTTCCTTAGATATTAAGCTCAAAGCAGAATTATCATTTCCGCTTTTATAAACAACATTCCATTAGTTTAGCATGATAATGTTTTTAGTCCGGTACCGTTGCTGTTAATTGTGCGATGAACATATCAATATGCACAGAGTGCAAAGGACGACGCCACCAAGCCAGGCAAAGGCAAAATTGACGAATTAAGCTTTAAAATTATTAAACATTCAGAAAATATGATTAAGGGTTCGAATATTCTTTGTATATTTTGCATCATTTATAAAATGACAAGAAATAATAAACACTTGAGAGAATCAACTAAATTTCTTTGATTACTGTACTAAACACTGATTACATTTGAAGTAAAAATACTCCCCACTGAAGGGCTATGAGAATAAAAAAAAGTGAAGATAATTGATCAATCCAACTTGCCCTGTAAGGGTTATATGTTCCACTCTAGTTGCTTTGCTCTATATTTTTTTCACTTATAAAGAATAATAAACAAATACGAACTGGAAGTTTGCTTTCTTTCAGGTGCTTGTAAACAGCCTCAGGTGTTCTACAAACGTACCGGCACAATTCAGATCCGCCTTCTCTCTTTCTCGATGTCAAGCTATCGTCGCGAAAAAATGAAATGAATCAAGAGATAAGAGAAAAAATTTTAAAAAGATAATTTATCAGATGTATAATTCGATTTGAAGTTTATTAAATTTAAATTACTAGGTAGACATCGTGAGAGGTGTTTCTTTACGGTTCCAGGATGTGCCATAGAGATCTCGTATTATATTTTTAGGATGCCGAAAACACTCGGAAACTATCAAAAAGTTAAGATCCTCATTCTTTTTTACTGTGCCGCTACCAGTTGATGGGGGATACTTCGGGTAAGATAAAAAGAATTCTTCCGCCTTCCCATTTTCATGACAAAATGCTAATAATTGAAAAACGTCCCTTGATGAAATGGCCAGATGATAGAGTCAAAATAATTTTAGACGAGACAAATAAAAAGGGAAAAAAATATTTTAGTGACTTATTTAATGTACTGGAATGGCCGGCACGAATTTACGGGCACTAATCATACTTTTTTATGCATACATAAAAATTATTTTAAAAATAAAAAAATTGTGGAAATTCTAAACTGGTTGAAGTAAATACCAGTTTACCATAAACCAACATGGAATTTGGTAGATATGTTTGATAATCACCCAACTGTTTCCCCATATTGCATAAACCATCTTCTAATTAAAAAAACAAACAAACATTACAATAAAGAAATTTCGAATTACTTGATGGTTATAGAAATAATCGAGATGTATTTTTTTCAGATTCTCCATTTATTGACTTATGTTAAAAATGAACACGAATAAGCCCCTTTTTTGTGTGTTATTTCCTAACGCAAGATGGACATGCGATTAGGTTTCGGTTTCTTCACTAGAAGCTTTTCAATATTGAACGTGAGGGCATTTAACTTTATACTCTTATATTTTGAAATAATTGAATAATATACGCTGCTTGTACTGACGACTATGGTTCAAGAGAAAGTTAACACTACATCCGAAGGATAAATATAACCAAAATGTCTTTAAAATAAAACATTTCTGTAGAAATACAAGGACGCCGAAAAAAACAACAGACCATAAGACATCATTCATTTGAATTCTTTTACTTGAAATTAGAAAAACGCATAGAACTGGAAAAAAAAATCATACATATTTCGTTTTTTAAGCTTTCTTTAAAAAGCTTTTTAAGCTTTCTTTTTTTTTGAGTTATCAAGCATTCATTGGATAAGCTATTCGTCTGAATAATTTTCATCAAAAGATTTAGCAGGCTATTGGAATTATCGTAAAGTATTCGTCCAACCGTCCTTTTCCCTCAGATCCTTTTTTCAACACACATTCCATGTATCCATCCTTTCTATATCGTTTTTGTTTAATCTTTCATTCCTTCGGATTACACATCCAGCAGCACTCTTTCATTCCAGCAATGATTTAAGCAACAGGTTGAGAATTTTCAGTATATCCGTAGTCTCCCACTGAATGAGTTTCGGATGATGACCATACTCTTTCGGAAGATCGCATTTTTCTTTCGCGCTCAACATGCGACGTTTGCTCATCGTGGGACTGACAATGTTCTCTGATCACAACCGTACGCTGACTGATTGAAAGGGACATAACGCTATATGAGGTAGAGGACGAGGAAGGTTGGTTCAATGGAAGTAGCGATAGAGAAAAAAAAATGCCCCCACCTTATTTTGTACCTTTGCCTTAGATACTACCGCCGGTCTTCAACTCTCCCGTCCGATTATCGAAACTCATTACTACCAGTGAATTGTTGATCACTAGAACCGGTAGATTTTGTATGTTTCTTGATAGGGAGGTCCATTCCACGCTATTTTGATCAATACAACAGACTGTTCATTGCATTCATTATCACTGTTAGTGGAGACTACTGGAATCGTACTTAGACATCATAACCAACTCTCACTATCTTGCATCCATTTCACACAGAGATAATACCATCATATATCTGTGACCATTAAAATCATATCTGTATTTTTGTACCCTATAGAATAGCGAGTACCCATTTATTTATCTGGTGAATTTTCAGAGTACATTTGAGGCATCCCGTCAAAGGGTACCCATTTATTTATCTGGTGAATTTTCAGAGAGTACATTTGAGGCATCCCCGTCAAAGAGTAGTCATTACCAACAAAATATTTCCAAATATTCAGCGCAAGAAAAATCTATAAAAATGTTATGCGGAAGTATACGAAATCATAATGAAACAAATGCTTATTTCGCTCCACTTAGAATTCAAATTTCATACGTATTTATCAAAAGCATGTGAGAATAAATAAGTTTTATAGGAACAGAAGTCAACAGTTGCACTTAAAATTATTTTTGAAATTGAAAACTGTCACGTAATTGTTCGATTATTTATGCAATGAGTTTTTTTAAGAGCAAAGTTTTTAACAATGAATAATAATAACTAAATAAAAAATAACTTTTCCCTAGAGTTAATAACCATTAAAATTAACATTCATTTATTATTTCGCAAAGAAACATTGGTTTTATAGTAAGTAAATATCTATGACATATCCAATAAATATTATCAAATTTATATTATGCATATTATTGTACTTCGGATCCAACTTTATTTTCTTGGAATTTATGTTCCAACGATTTCAATCAGTTTTAATTGTTGTATTTTTTTTTATTCACTATATTTCAAATATAGAAAAAAAATAATGCGCTGATATGAAATTTTTTAAATAGGGTCCGGTCAGGCAAGGAGAAAATAGAAACCCATTTAAAAGAAAAATATTGTAAACGGAATACAATTATGATAGAAAACAATACCTTTGGAGTACAGTTTAAAAAGTAATTAGATAATTAGCATGTTGAGTCCAATGAGTCAATTTTCACCTGATATTTATTGGAAGTAAATAGTTATACCATTTTATAATTTGCAAATATTAGAAATGCTCAGTGTTACATTAAACTCACATTAAAAATTAACAAACATTAACAATAAAAATTGTTTTTCAGTAGATTATTGTGTCTCTTTCAGAACAAAGAACCATAACGGCATTTTTTTTCGTATTTAATTGGTGATAGTCAAAAAAGCATAGCATTGGGATACTTAGTGATGACTGAGTACATTTTATAATCTGTGATTAATAATTGATTAATAATGTGTGGGATAATTATTAAGAAGAACACGCCATTCAATTGAAATACCTCTTGTTGGCAAGACTGAAGTCGAAGATGATACCCTCTATGATAAGGTTAGTAAGTTACCTACAATAACGACGCAAAAACAATAAAAAATTGCAGTATCCTGGCATGCAATGGCAGATATTTTGGTTTAATAAAAGCTTTTAAAACCACGCGAGGGCTATTTTAAGACAGGCCTTGTAATTTTAAGTCGTGCTCAGAAGGGAAGCATGAAACCTGAAAGAAAAGCTATGTCTGTATGTCTTTTGTAACACCCTATCGAGAGGATGTTTTACTTTCCACAAATCTTTTATGATTCATATCGGTATATATGAGAGGACTTCTATATAAATGAGCTTGAAGCTTGCGATTCCCTGGTCTCGAAGTCGAGTTTTTATCATGAGTTCAACGTGTCTTAAACGAACGAAAAATACCAAAAATTAAAAACATACCTACTGCAATGACTTTTTTTTACGAGTACGGTTACTGACTCTCAAATTCAAAACGAGGTTATATAAAAGAACTTTACTTTTAATTAAAAAAATCATTGATTATGATGAGGCAATAATTCGCATAATTTTCCGCATAACTTGCATAATTCGCATAATTTTCCGCATAACATAATAATTCGCATAACTTGCATAAATTTTCCCTCTTCGGTAAGGAAGGAAAATAGGGAAGTGAAAACATTCATTCTCTTCCATAGTTTTCTTCCTCTTTGAGTTGGATGACCCATTTATAATTTTTTTTTTAAAGATTTCTACCGCCTTAAAACAAATTTAGTCAAAACCAATTGAGTCGTCTTGTTCATGCGTTTTCTATAAAATCTACTCTACCAGGATTAACCTGAGGCCTCTAAACTGAGGCCATTCAAGAATTTTACTTTCTTATGAGGCAAATAAGTAAGTTTGTAATAATCACAGCTTCTATGAATGATAACATCTTAGAATACTATAAAATCTCGCTTAGTGAGCATCTCGTATAAAAAAAAAACGAAAACAAAATGTGACTCACTTAACGGGCGATGTTTCGCTGAAGGAATGTAGAGGAAACAACGTGATGTCACACATTGAATTAGCTTGTATCAGTCTATATTGAACATTTGTTTAAAGAAAATCCTTATAACTTAAGAAAGAAGTTTTGGCCAGATAGAATTATAGAACGTGATTTCGAGAGGTACGAGCAATTCTCTGTGGAGACTTAATCGACGAGATTTTGCCTCTGGCCAGTATTATAGGGCTGGAGGAGAGGGACTAGATAGCAACGATATCGATAAGCTGAGGGAAGAACATAGTCATAATTACCGAAGAGATTATAGAACTGCATTCTGTCACAGCAAAAAGCTGTAGATGAGATTTGATCAGAAAAGAAGGAGTAAATAAAAGACTCAAAATAGCAGCAACTTCCAGTGAAATAAGAGAGATGCTGAAAACACTGGAAATTATTGCATCTTATGTTGAGAAGCATAACCGTCTCAATATAAGATGATAAGACAGTAGTTATGTATTCTTCAAATTCATTTGGCTATAATGCTATGTTTCATTTTCGACAAATTTTGAAGCGTAGCCAAATATAAATATCATTTAGAAATTTTCTTTTTTTAAAAAAGTATGCATTATAAATAATAAAATACATTATTATAAATTTGAGTATTTTTTCGGAATGAAAGAACGCATTGTTCAAGTTTACATGGATTTGAGTATTTTTTCGGAATGAAAGAACATATCGTTCAAGTTTACATGGATTTAAATACTTTTTTCGGAATGAAAGAACGTATCGTTCAAGTTTACATGGATTCCAATGAGAAAAGTGCTTCACTTCACGAGTGTTTTCATTACGAATAAGATTTGCTCGTTAAGTCAGGTTCCACTGCAATATTAACGCTTAATCAAGCATAATCTGCTATGTCTTAATAAGTTCACTTAGTTCTTAGCATATTTATAAAACTGAGCATCTATCTCCATAATAAAGTGCACAAACGTGGATGCCAGCCGGTACAGAATCGTAATGGAAAAATAGAAACAAATACATACTCACAAAAGTAATGAAATAAAAAAAGTTAACACTTATATAAATTATTATGATATTAGTAATGTGTTAAAACATGAAACAAATCTGTTGTCTTAATAAAAGAGCGAACATTGCCCAGTAGTTTCTCTAGAACGATTTCAGCTTATATGTTGACCTTGATGAGAAGACAGTAGCATCGATTTCCGTATAACCTCGGGAACGCCGCATACGGAACAGTTATTAAACCATATCTAGTCAAGATAATTTTAAGAAATAAAAACCACAAAGATGTTTACAGATGAGTAATAAATTCAATTAGAAATTATTAAATGCTCATCAATAAATAAGTTGCCGATCACTTAATAAATAACTTTTAAATTGAAATGAAAAACAAGGGTTACTGCAAAACTTGTTTAAGTTGCAGTATTTATTCGTGACTTATAATAGTTGTGTTTGCTTTTATTAACTATCACCTTAAAAATTTACACTTATCCATTTAAGTGCTTTGAAATCTTATGAAATTAATTGATCCGTACCCACCGAATCATTTTTCTGTGTATTAAAAATTAACTACTACCCATGTGAATTGTAAATTGGAGTCAACACATGAAACAAACAACAGAATTTAAATTTTATGGTGACCTTGAATTGAGAAAAACTAATACGGATATTCAGAAAAGGGGTGATTCATAGCTTATTAAATACGTTTAAATTTAGTTTATTCAGAGTTGACAGAATTACTATAAAAATTCGATTTATACAGCAAAATAAACTAATTAAAAATTAATTTTAAAAAACTAATTTCAAAAATGACACTTCATAATAACTACCTAATAACAAATTATGAAGTAAAAATAGCAGAAGAGAATTATTTTTAATATTTAATACTTACTCATAATAAATATTAAAAATATAGTTAAGTATAGATAGTAGATGAGTAGCAATTAAGTTAAGAACAAGTTAATAGACAAGTAGTAAACATGACAGACAGGATGATATTCATTGTTTTAAAAGTAATAATTTCAGTAAATAAATAAATTAATTAAATAAATAAATAGAACACGTCGCTTTGAAACATAATTCATATGAATCATCACATTCATATGAAATTCAAATTTATCGGTAACTTTATCATATTTCTTGAAAAAAAATTAGTATTAAAAATATTGATTTTTTATGAGCATTTCGTTATGTTATCAATATATTCCTAAGATTTAAATGATATTCTAAATCAAAACTATTGAGAATTTGTTAAAATATAGAACATAGTTTTTAGCTGAAAGAAGTTTCATTTTTATCTGTTTTCATTCAGTATTATTGTAAAAATTTTCGTAACATATCCACATGGGGTCTTTTTAAGCCAGCGATCACTCTAATTTGTCTTCACATACACTAAGTTCTTGAGTTCTCTATCTTACGAAAACGGAACAGAGAGGTTAAATGGAGCCCAGGGCCTCATATCATCTTCCTGAACGGTAGCTTACAAAAGATAAATTGCGCGATTGATTTTTTTTCGCCGTTTTGACATACAATTCTGCTCTTTCGTAAAGCGGTTTAGGAAGTTCGTGCAAATGCTGCAGTGAAAGCTACTTAATTTCGAACATTAAAAAATGCAATTTTTTTTATATTCTAATAAAAAATTCCAAAATTTAATTTATTTCTATTATATCAATAGCTCAAACTTTAGCATGGTATGGAATTGTATGGGATCTAGTAGCTACTTTCGATACAAGATATAATTTTCCCCCATATATTAGAAGTATTCTTTTACAATCACGCGGAAAATTTGAATTTCTTAAGAGAAAATGATTTTTGTAATAAGCAAGTTTTAAAGATTTGGTATTCATGTGTTTTCTTCTCAATTCTAAAATATCATTGTCTTGTATGGGATATATACTGTATAAATTGTGTAGAATTCTTTAGTAAGAGAAAAATCCTTAACTTCATATATTGTTTTATATTCATATTCATATATTATTTGTTTTTAGGATATCATATCTTTCTCTGAATCTTTGTACGATACAATTTCAAAATAAACGTATAATTCACATTTAATGTGTTTAAAGCTTTTCAAAAAGCTGATAAAATTTTTTAAAATCATTTTTCAGTGAGTATATTACCACGTAAAATAAAATAAAACAGATGTAATAAGACACAAAATATGGGCATATTTAACTCATAAAAATAAACAAAGCAATTTCTTACACATTTTAGCACTGACTTCGAATTAACAAAGCAAATTTGTATTATACATGACATTTAACATCACGTTAATAAAAGAATCATGGGACCAGGAAAAATTCAAATAGCTTATGAATTCGAATTAAAAATATACGAGTTTTGTAGTTCCCAAAAACGCGTTTTTTAATAGTACTTTCTTTTCTTTCACACAAAAAAATTATTTCAGATTTTAACAATTAAATAACTCGCAAAATTCACTTTCTTGGAAGATTACACTTTTACACTCATACATAAAGCCAAATATGATATAAGATTGATATTAGAAATTTCGGTCTTGTAAAAACATATTTTCAGAATGTCAGTAAAGACAATTTCCTTTGAAAATGAGATGTGGACATCAGGAAACTGGAATTTCAATAAATGAAAGAATTTCTTGAAATAATTATTGATAGTCTACTTTATAAGATTAAGACCAAATTTTAAAATTCCGAGGATTATACGACTATCGCCTGTAAAAATTCAAGAAGCAATAGTCGCTCCAGACTAATATTATTTAAATTTTCATCATATGATTTAAAATTTTCATAGTGACGTGGAGAGGATAAATTGCACCCGGGGCATAATAGGATTTTATAGCTTCAATGGCTTAGAAAATGTATAAGGCATCCCTAACGTGCTATTGTTTTTGTTCACTTCCATGAGATATTTTGCTTTAAAGGATCTGATATAATTCTCACACTTTAATGTTTGTCTCT
>JAPMOR010114338.1:12627-30106 GCA_026543865.1 Argiope aurantia
TACCGAAAAGTGGCAATCAGTGGGGAATTCATAGACAGAGTAGAGTCTCTAGTCTATGTGGGGGGTCGAAAGTAGGTCAATTAATATTCCTAGTTGTCAAATGAATAATTTGTAAAAACAAATTTCATGAATATTAGGATAATAATAACAACATTTTGTTAAATAAAATTGGTCAGATACTTTATGTATTTCATTATGTCTATTTAGTTATCAGAATAATTTCATACTCCGAACTTCTCTTTCGATAAAATTGTGTACGAATGTAGATGTTGGACAACTACTCATAAGAGATAAATGAAAACAAATGTATATTCATAATGATAAAGTAGAACATTTTTAATCTAAATTAAACATTAATATGCTAAGAATGCATTAAAATGGGAAACTAAATTGACCAGTTTATGAAAAGAGAAGCATTATAAAGTGCACCGCCCTAGGCTCGTAAAATACCTAAATCCGCCATTCGCAGCAATCAATATTTTCTCATTTTCGACATATTGGTTGGCGACTATTTAACAAAGTGTTCGCATGCATAATGGATTGTGAGGTTATGGGACAGTTCAAAGTGTTATATTATGCATATCAGTAATTCTAAACCTTTGATAGGAGCCACTAACGTAATAAACGAGACGAAATAAATTAACAAAAAACAGCTTAACTGCTGAAATCAAAATAAGATACAATACATTGTGTTATTACAAAAATGAAAAACAGTCCAATAAAATAGGGAAATGCATATAAATTACACAAATAATATTTGTGTCAATAACTTATATGCATTGGCATTTTGGAATTCGATAAGTCACTGGAACTGATATAAAATTCAGTAAAAAATATTTGTTACAGTAGAATTATTATAGGGCGAGGGCAATTTAAAAACTAGAATATACTCTCTATTATTAAAAGGTAAAAATTTGTCATAGCTAATTTGGATTGTTTTAAAATATTGTATTGACTCTATAGAAAATTGCGCGATTGGTCCCAAAATAGACCCTCTATTTTCAAAACGAAAGCAAATATAACAAAGATTTCTGAAACGAACCAATGATTCCTTTTAACATTTCAACCTTTAAATCCAATTGTTCTAATGTAGTATGTCGAGTCAAGCCTAGCAATGGAATAGCTAACATAGACAGTGCAATTCGCGCATCTCTCACAGAATGCGGAAATAAATTTCCAATTTCTGCAGGATTATTCGTTGTGAGTTTCAAGTTTCAACACTTATTTGATAGCAAAATATCAATGCCTTATAAATTGTAAATTCAGACTTTCTAAACTTCATTATATTAAATTCGAAAGTAAAAAAAAAAAAAAGATTCCTTAAACATAATGACTATGATAATTAATGGCCTCTGCAAGCAAGCTAACAGTTTCTGTTTAATTATTGCACCAATCAAACCAAAACTTATATCTCTTTCTATTGTAGATAAACGCAAAAGCTTTAGAAAATTTCATATAAAAATGTTTTGTACTAAACAAAATTCAATCATCTGATTTTAAAAAAAAAGATACTAAATTGAAGATGTAGTATAACAATTCAAAAGGAATCATTTGTTCGATAAAAATAAACATTAACTTCTTTCTTATTTTATTTAAGAAAAAAAGAGAGGAAGAAGAAAGTTCAAACTGCATTTATAAGTTGATGAATTCTTCTTAAAGTTGCTAAAGACATCGAATAAAATTCTAACTGTGAAATGCGAATTATCGAATTCAGATTTCGATTACTTTATCCAGAAGGGTTATAGATAGATTGCAGCTGAGGGCAAAATTTCATAGATTCGAGATCTGTGTTGGTGGACCGCGTCATCGGTGATTCACGAAGTGGCAATTGTCCCAAGCATATAGAGATGTCTTCCAGAATCATTCGAATGGTGAGTCGTTTATCGGAAATGGTCATGCTTAGTAAAATGGGGTCGACTGGACAGTATTAGGAATGGGTTGAGTGCAGGCAACGCCCTGGCGATTGATGAATAGGGCTGGCAACAGGTTTGTCGAGTCTCATCGCTGAAGAATGGATGGGGAGATATCCTTCTCCCTCGGTGGCCACTGCGCCCTGTGTGGCCCGTCTCTCGCCGGCAAGGGCCCGTCTGCATAGTGTGCTCCCGACGCAGGTTCCGAGAAAAACACGCCAGCCCCCGCCTTGCGGAAAGATCCTTGTAGGTTGTCCTCTTTCTAATAGCTGGTCTATTCTTATGATTTGATTATGCGTGTTATGACGTGTTCCCAGAATACCGATTGCTTATTAACCGACGGTAGGCAGACATATTTAAACTTAGATGAATGCATTAGTTCAGTATTAGATTCATTTTGGGTCTGCGGTCTTTTGCTTTTGGTTACAATTAAAAGTTTTCTAAATGATATACTACTGATTATCGAACATTGACCTTACGGTATGGTATTTCTGTTAAGATTTACCATTTAATTAGTAAACTGATGATACCGAATTTATATAGCTTTGGTTGATTATTGGCAAAATTTATTTTGGTGATTTGATTCTTAAAGTTAAATTATTATAAAATTTAACGGTTTTTTTTTCTTTTTTTTGAGGGAGCAGGGTTATAAGTTTGAGTTTATGAGTAGAGTATCTACAATACTCCACTCATAAACATATTCGCATTTTTCGCTTATTCCTATTTTTGTTCTTTTTCAATCTTGCTTAAAATATATGGAAGTTATTTTACCTTCTGTATTCTGGAATATTATCTTTTTGCTGATGGATGCGGATTTTTCTCTGTCAATAACTCATCCCCTTTTGGGTCGTGAAGAGTTGAAGCTGACAAATATTCCCTTTTTTGTTTCAAAAATTATTTGATACTTCAATGAAGCCGCGTTTTATACTTTAAAATTGAAATGCATAATTAAAATGCTTGAAAAACTAATTTAACAAAACAGTTTTCCAATGTTTTTGCAGAAAATTGGCCACGGTTGATTCTTTTTCTTTGAATTAATTAGCTAAATTTAAAAAATCGGATTTTTAAAATACCATTTCCAATTTTTGAGCATAATTTTATACTAAACTTTCAAAAAAATCACATTTTCTTCACAATTTTTTTTTTAATTTGAAGATTATTCTTCTTCAAAGGTCTGCTTCTTCATACAAAAATACAATTGCTTAAGCGTTTTTTAAAAAATTTAAAATATAAGTTAAGTTTAGTGGATATATTATAAAATACGCCATTATGTAGAAATATTTTTCCTATACTTCAATTTTTTTGCTGTTTCACAATGGGAAAATGCTGAAACATTAAATTTACAGACGTACATTGCTATAGCCTAAACGAAAATAATTATCATACTGCCAATAACAGTATAAAAAAAATCGAAAAAATAAATAAATAAGAAATAAGCTTTTTTTTGCATTTTTAAGATGGCGATGTAGTGGTTACATAACTCTATTGCCTTCTCTTTTGATACAACAGATGGCATTACCTTATTAACATCAAGGTATATTTCCCATGATTCTTCATGGAAATCATTATTATACTGTATTCTAGAAAGTATAATTTCGTCGTATATTTCTTGTCTTGTATATTTATTTTTTGTCGTATATTTTCTTGTTCGCGTTTGTGTTTGTCTTGTGAAATGTGGAACTTAGAAAATAATTAAATAACTGTTTCGGAAACTCGTCTAGTATTTTCATTTACTTCATAATGAAGTTATAAAAAACCTCGTCCCTTTACAGCATGAAAATTTGTTTTCTTCAAAGAGAACTACTTCGAAACGCATAAAATTTCTAAATAGTAATCGGGATTACTTTACATACGACTGTCTTATATGAATAATCTGACGCATTTGGTGTTAAGTTTTGTAACGTATTTATAAGGATTAAGATGCATTTTGTACTTCTTCCCTTCCACCTTTTGCGTTTAATTTCTTTTCATACTGATCTATATTTTTAATATTAAAACGGCATACCAAATTCCAACTATGCAGCGTGTTATACATTTCTGGGCTATCAGTTTATTTTTGCACAACAAATAGATAGACAGTCACTGGATTGGGTGCAAACTGCGATTTATTCCAAATGTCAAATTTCATTTATGTAGCTTGTTATATTTCTAATCTATCGAGTTTATTTATGCGCAAAAAGTAGACAGACAGTCAATGGATTAGATACAAAATTTGATTAGTTCCATATGCTATATAGTTTCGTTTATTATTATTATTAAGTTTAAAGACTCAAGGATGGACGGATGAACAGATTTCCTGCTCACAGATTTCTTTTGATTTGGAAATATTTGGCTGTATGTCATTTGGAATAAATGACTGCACGGTATATGCGACATTATAATGTCAAAGTATGCGAGAAAGTGAACGGACGAGCAATCCAAATTTTTGTGAAACGAGAATTGTAGAAAGAATTTTTTTTTTTTTTTTTTTACACTGTTAAACAAGTAGTTCAACCAATTCTAGATATAAGCTGTGAAGGAGGGTTAAGAAAGACGGAAGAGGCAATAAGTAACCTCGAAATCCTATGATACAAGGCCAAATCCGTCTGTCACACAAAATAAACCACGCTAGCGTATATTTATATCCCAATAAATTCATCTTCGTTTTAAATTTCACAGGCCCAGCCTTTTCGAGTTAAAAAAAAAAAAAAGAAAAAAAGTGAAAACAGAAAAGAAAAAAAAGAGGAGTCTCTCATGCCTTTTTGTCTCATTTTCTGGTCTGTTAATATTACAAGATTTTAAATATTAATCAGATTCAAGGGTATCTTCAAGGACAAAAGTAATGGAGGTTAAAAAAAACTTAGCGTGAAAGTTTTTATTTTTCTAATAGTTTCGTTCTAAAATGCTCTGGAAATTATAAATAACAACTACACAATAACAAATGCGTGATTTTCTGATATTTATCTTTGATTCTATTTTTTTTCTCATATTACAAATATAGAAAGAGAAAGTATTGTGATGATCAAAAAATTCGAATTCGAGAATTTTAAGAACCGTCTTATCTCAGATTTCTAGAAAAAAAGTATAATGTACTTTTATTTGAATAACCTTTTTTTTTATGTTTACAAAAAATAGAATTTTACTATTAATAATTCTCTTTCTCTTGTTCTTACTTTGATAATTTGTACACTTGCGTGTTCTCAATGGCACGACATTATTTTAATGTTTCCAAATATTGGTCATCAGCCTGTCAATTAATATGACTAAATTTTAATTTCTAACATGTAGCACCACCTGCTAGTAAATCTGAAGAAAAAAAATCAATTTGTGATTCTATTACATTATTAATAGCTTGTCGTCTTTCATCTTTAACATTTCAATAATAACATTTCGCCTACCAAATTAAGAAACTAATAATTCATTTTGTGAATAGTGAAAAAATCCTTTTGTCATTTTCAAAATGTAATTAATAACTTATCGCGTTTATCAATTAACTTTTCGCTACACAAATAAATAATAATAATTTAATCATACCAACTTACTTTATAGTACTATAATTTATCACCACAGTAGGAAATACTATTTTAAATTGAACTTGGAGGATAAACAAACAGTGAACTAATCAATTCACTAGGTTTGCAACATGGTAAAATTAAGTAGTGAATTCGATTAAGGATTCAGTTAAAATGTCGAAATCATAGTTGTTATTAAGGCTTTAAGAGCGGTTCTTTAGTCGTGCCATTTATTTTAAATATATAAATAACTTATGAATTAAAAAATTAAAAGATGAGTATGATTAAATAGGAAAATAATGCTTTTTAACATACTAATAAAAATATACTTTAAAAAAATTGCCTTTATTAATTTATTTAGCTTCATTTGCTTCTTGTTTGAAAGAATGAAATTTTGCTATCAATTTTTCACTCACTTTTAGATGGGCTAGAATTTTGGAAATTTTGTATATTAGTGTTTCTCGACGGTAATACAATATACTCTAATCTTTCAGAGTTTGATTGTCATATTACCGATTGATTTAATTAAATTTTTATTCAGCAGAAACCTTTTTATGAATTTCAGAAACAAAAAACTGTCAAGATTCCATAATATTTATAATAACTTATAAGATCGAAATGTAATAGATTGATAATCAAGTGATCTTTCAAACTGACTAGTGTTATTGCAATGACAATTCGATTTACGGACAACGGTTATTAGAAGTTTCGCTTGCAAAAACATTTTTATTAAAATATTGGTTATGCAGCAGCTATCTGATTTTTAAAAAATACTAGTTCTTAAAAATTACTAAAGAAATTATCTTAATAAAAAGTATTCCATCGATATTTCCGAAATGATCAACGATTTGTTTTATTTTCCACGTGCATAAGTAATATATTTCTGTTTAATGAAAACTTTTTTTTTTTTGTATATGGGTATTGGATTGAAATTACCAATTTCCATTCGATTCTAAAAACTTTGAACTATTACAAGACATTTGTAGTGAATTTAAAACTACTTTTGAGGTTTGCATAAAAAATCGGAGTGATTTTCAGGAATTTTTTGTTGACATATCTAAAAAGCATGATTTCCTTTCCTCTACATAAAAATTGAAGAACTTATGTATGGCTGTGAACGCCACAATTGTTCAGATTTTTATTTTCAGATTCCGGCCTCCAAGCATTTTGTGTTTTATAATATAATAAAAAAAATTGAATACACTTTTTTGAAACTTTTTTTTTTGTTGACCAATTTAAATAATAATTTGATACAAAACAAAAATTTTAGTATCAAGATCATATATCAAATTTCATTTAATGTTGTATTTTCGAATTAGCATACTTATATGCATGCGAAAGTACAGAGGGACAGACGGTCAACACATTGATGAATTTCGACCAAATTTTAATACGGATCTATATTTTAGATACAACTGCAAATCAAATATTATGTGTTTAGTTCTGTATGTTTTTGCATTATTATTATATTCGCACTCATGCAGACAGACAGACAAACTTTCTATGAATGAATTTTGTTCAAATTTTGATAGAAATCTAAAAATTTGATTTCAAGTCTACGTATCAAATTTCCTTCATCTAGCTCAAAAAGTTTTTAAGTTACAGAGTCACAAAGAGATGCACTCAGATAATGTCAAAAGTCTATTTTTCAGACACAGGGAGATTTGAGATTCATCAATCCAAGTTTTTGAATATTTATCTTAACATGTTTTATATATGAGAAAGTAAAAATATTGCTAATTAATGCTGTAAGGGTATTTTGTGGTAATCAGTTCTGAAGTAATTAATGAAATTAAAAAAGTAAAGTTAGATTACTAATTAAAATCAAAACAAAATTAATTAATTAAGAAAAAACGAAATGATTCCATGCCATTATGCCAAAAAGAAAATTTTTTTCAGCGTGTGTTCAAATGTTAAGTGATAACTTGTAAATACTCAAGAAGCACAACTCGCAGCACTTTTTTCTTTCTTATATACGTAGTATAGAGAAAATATAGTAATCGTCGAAAAATTCAAATTCGTGATTTTGACGAATCTTCTATCAAATTTTGAGTAAAAGTTGCTCAAAGGAGATCTGTCTGTCCGGCTGTTCAAATATATGTTAATATGATAATTATAAAACTGAGAGAGCTAGATAGATAAGCTTTGATGCACAGATATAACATCTATAATGTAGATACTTGTCAAATTTAAATCCAACAATGAGTTGACTGTGTGTCAGCGTGTATTTTTGAGAAACAAGTAAACGCGAGATTCGAAAACACTATGACTTAAATTAATCAAATTTGGCATGGGATTTTATGATTACAAGTGCAGTTTCATGTCAAATTTTTATTTCGATCGGTTGAGAAAAACGTGTCTAAAACACTAATTCGATTTTTAGATGCTATTAACACATGCCAGGGATCAATCGCCAAATAACTCGCCAAGGATGACACGATAAATTCAGTAAAAATGGTAAATTCATGCCAAAAGTTTATATTCCATAACTATTGTAAGCCAATGCCATGTAAGGCCTTTACTGGGATAACACTTTTATTATAAAGTACAGCCGACCAACCGCCACCACTGAACGAGGCTGTATCGACAGAGTATATTAGAAAGTATACGGAAAAGTGTTTGGGCGACTACTCCCGCTGGTTTTAATGGGAATTAAAAGAATAATTTGGAACATGTTCTTTTCCTAACAGAAAATAAGTTAAGAATGAAAAAGCCTTCAAAACTATGTTGTATATAATTATTATTACAACAACGAACAAGTAGTATCTTCCAGCTACAAACTTGCGATGATGAAAAGAAAATTATTGCAGAATGGCTTCCTATTTACCACATCAAATGCCATTTAAAACGTTTCGCTTAAGAACAAAAAAAAAAAAAAAAAATCTCCGACTTTTTTCTTTTTTTGCCAGCCGAAAATAAGCATTCAAAAAGCACTCTACGGCCCATCCCGCTGAAAGAAGGGAGCAACACCATTTCCCATGCTCTGCATTCGTGCTATCAGTAGCAGGGTGTGAAAAAGAACACTACTGCTTCTAAGGAAAGAAAATGACCGAAATACGGGCACTTATCCGAACATTTCTCTTATCCGACCCTTGGGTGGGAGTGTCGATTCCGAGAAGCAAGCGATCCGAGAAGGGGTTTGAAGCTGAGCAGACTCCCTTCCAACAAAAATCCCAGCAACAAGTGGTCGAGAAAACTGTTTATGTGGCCCCAGATTCTTCCTTTTTTTGTTTTTACAAAAAAAAAAAAAAAAAAAAAAAAAAAATGTGTTTTGAAAAATTGCATAAAATTTAGGAAAATTATTTTTTCCGGTGAAATTTCAACAAAACAATTAAAATGTGCCGGTTGGCTACATTATGCATTAAACAATATTCCAGTGACACAAATCACATTAAAACAATTTTGCAATAAAAATTAAAGTCCCTTTTTACCAATATATTTTTAGAATGCATTAAAATAGTATTTTTTTAATGGTAGTACTAATCATACACCAGCTGCTTTCTAACTTTCCAGTTTAAATCTAATTCTAGTTCCGCTTTTATCATGTACCGGTGTTTTCTGCAAATGTTTATTAAAATGAATTTAATACCAGATTTCAAAACACTTATTGTTGCCCTTTGAAATAGTGAGGTGAAGCTTATAAATCGAAATAAAAACGTATAACCAAACGGTTGTATTTATGCACTGTAGGGTTAAAACGAGAAATGAACTGCAAATTGGAATGAAGTCTATGACAAACGCATATTTTATTTTTAACGGCAATAATAGTATGCGGAAGCTATTATGGTGCTGTCGGGATCAGAATAATATTTGAATTGATCCAAAAAATTCGAATCTAGATAAATTAGACCAAAAACTGAATGCAGCAAGAAAAAGCGACACATTTTAAACTAAAAAGGTCAGTAAAGATTCATTTTAATGTAGTGATATTAATAAATAATCTGATTACCAAAAAAAAACAACTATTAATTTTTGTTAATAAAGTGATAATAATTTCGATTATTTTTAATAATTATTAAAAAAAAAATTTCAATAAAAATTGAACTCATTTTGATAGGTATATACAGAATTTGATCTCTAAAACTCCAAAATATATAGAACAATCAATATTAACCTGTTCAAATATCTTTAACAAAACGAGAGGCATTTTGTTATACGGATTGAATTACTGTGAAGCAATAAAGTTCTCGAGTGAAGGGAAATTCACAAAAAATGTGTTTGTTGATGATGGGTCAGAAAATAAGCTACTTATACTAATAACTGATAAAAAAAAGTTAAAATAATAATAACTATCTTTTCTGACAATTTTTAATATAAATTTCGAATTAAACAAAATAAATTCGAATTATCATATATTAATAAGAAACTGTTGGGGCCAGAAGGAAGGTTCAAATTACCAACGAATTTGAATTCAAAATAGATTTCATTGTATGCCCCGACTTTTAATTACTGCAGTCGTTCTTTTGGAAATATCTTTTTACATGCCTTATTTCTATTTTGTTAAGCCATGCTGATGTTAAGTGCGTCAAATGCATCCCGCCAATTTCGTTTGCGAATACCTTGTGTAACTAGAAAGATGACAAAAGACTTGATATCTTATATTCCATGAGACAGCAAATCGAGAGATTGGTTTAGTTATATTAACGTCCCGTTTGAAGCAACAATTGGGCTATTTTGGGACGGACCTCGTCATTTTGAACCGCGGTCAGATGACGAGGACGACACCTGAGCTGGCACCCCCTCTCTCCACACCACACCAGCGGGAGGCCGTTTGGTCAGGACGGATTTAACGTGCAACAGACCCCCTTACACGACGGTTCTTCGGTGGAATCGGGTCTCGAACCCGAAACCCTCCGGTTCCGAAGCCGAGACCTTACCACCAGGCCACTGCGGTCTGCAAATCGAGAGAATTATCATCAAACGAATTCGTATATTCAGATCTTATTTGTAGTTAGGGCTTGTTACAGGCTAGTGTTGCCAAGTGAATTAGTTCCTTCCATTTTGTTTAGCATTTGGCTGATATTAATATTCATCAATCGGAATAGAATAGAATAGTTAATATGACAAGTATTTGCGCCCTAATTACAATTATTTTATGTCGGTAGGAAATATTGATTGTGGAAATAAGTTTAAATTTTATTCTTTCATTTTCCATACTTCAAATATCTTCACATTACCATGGCGAAGAACAGTCAAATGACTGAATATTAGAAGTGAGAGGCACGAGATAACGATTTATTGCGGTATGCTTTAATTTTATTTTAAGCTATGACCGTTATATCGTACAAGCACCTGGTCCGGAACATCATAAATTAAATTGTCTTCTTCAAAATTGGAAGTCTAAAGTGTTGAGGGAAGGCAAAAGGAAATTATAAATCTAATTTAAGAAGTCGAATGATTCAAATTTCTTAAGACGGCCCTGGGTATAGATGCACCAGGTGTCATTCTCTGAGGAGGTCATGAAGACAACATTTTGCGGTTAGTTTAAATTTTTTAAAACCAGGAACCGCTGACTGAGACTTGATGTGGGTCCAAAAATAAATATATTAGTCTCTGTACCAATTTTCTCTGCTACTCCACTGGTGTCTATGAAACGTCTTCTCTGTTTAAATTTGCTCAGAAACTCAGAATTTAAACTCAGAAAGTTAGAGAACTGAAATTTCTATCGAATGTCATAAATAAAATATCTTCTAATCATAGAAATATTTTTATAACTTGCTGAAAATATTGATACCATTTGAAATGAACATAGTTCTCTATTTACAGTATTTCAAATATTGTAAATAGGGAACTATAGTTCTCTAGAAAACAATAATAGGATTTAATAATTACCACTAATTCATTTTCTAACAATGTTTATTCCTGCATGCGGAAGTATCGTGTTCATGGAATGTTTCATCTTGATGGACGAAAGATAAATATGACGTCAATCTAATATTTATGTGTTAAAAGAAAAGAAAGTCAATAGTGATAGAAAAAAGGTCAATTTTGATATTTTAACTGAAATACAGCGAAGGGGATAGCGTTTGAATAACAATAACTGTATAACAGTAATCAGACTCACCTGAGGAAAATTATAATTAAATTCATTAATGATTTTACATATTTCTATGCAGGTAGTTTGCTCAATATGAAAAAAATGAAAAATATGAAAAAAAAAATGGTGCAGATAACCCTTTCTGCAAAAATAATTAATAAAGTAATTATTTTATTCTTCACATATATCGTTACATTTTTTTAATTAAAATTTGAAATTAGAAAAAATGGATGAAAATAGAAATATCAAGAGAAAGAGAGGATTTTCAATGGCAATAAAGTTTTATTTTTAAAATATATCAGTTGCATATAAAACAAAACATAATTAAAGTCTAAACTGTGAGAAAATTTAATAATGAATAAAAACTACAGCTAAAATCTTTCAATTCTAATAATAATGACTAATTTCTTGTAAACCGTAAAAAATACTTTGAAAATCTGAGTAGAAAAACTTCCGAGTAAACATATCAATTCATTAATTAACATCTGACGGTTTAAAAAAATTTCAAACGTAAGAAATTTTTTTATTACTTTTTCCATTACACTCATTGTGCAATAATTAAATCCATGAATGTTATGAATCTTAAAATCGTAAATTTTTCTGAAGGTACAAGGACACGGATTTATTTAAAAAAAATAATCGAGTTTTCACTTTGATCTATTAAAAATGAAGAATATAGGCAATACCTTATCTTGACATTAGTAGGAGAATCGAAGGATCATAGAAAATTCGCCTTATTAATTAATTCGGATTAGAAACATTCGAAATTTCTTTTCCGATGTATTAACCCTTTCGCTGTCCTCTCCTATCCGAGAAAATTTCTGTTTTTCCTCTATTTTTCGTCGCATTAGAACAAACAAAAATAAAAACTCAAACAAGTATGCATTTATAAAGTGTTTTAAACGCTTAAAAGTTTTTAAAATGTAGAAGAACGCTTGAAGCGCTTTACAGCCGCCCTGCAGAAGTTTCACTTGAATGCTCTACGGACGACGAAGAGGTTAAAAAATTCTGTTTTCAAGCAAATGAAATGAAGAAAGCGAAACAATTTAGTTTTTTCTTTTCTTTTTCAAACAGTCTAATTTATAATGAGTTTTAGAAATGAAGAGTAATTTATTTTTAAAAAATGAATATTTTTCCTACAATTTCTACATATTGGCTTTGAATTTATCAAAATAAGTTCCAATCACAGATGATATTTAAACAAATCATTAATAGAGAATTAAAAGGGCACGAGGAAAAGTTAAATTGCAGACGCTTTTTTGTACTATTCGGCTCCTTCATCTACAAATTTACTTGACCTCCAAATTAGATGATACACCCTATTTGAGACATTTATTATTATTTTAATATCTATAATAATATAAGAGCATTTGAAATATTGAAACGCTTTTAATTAATTTTTGCATTTTAATATTTTTACTTAATTGCAGATTTAAAATCAAAAATTCGATTCGCGAATTAGATTCGTCTTATCTTGCTAAGGGGTTCATGAAAGGTATAAGTTTTTTTGAATACTTTTGTACGCTTTTTGTTATTGTTACATTAAATGAATTGAATACTAATGTTATTAAATTCAGTTCCTGCTTGGGGGAAAAAAAGCAAATTCTATGCAGAATATCACTCAAAGCCAAATGAATGTGAAAAAGTTTATGTATTCATTACATTCTTATCAAAAATCACTTCCACTGACTGCTGCTGTTATGTTTGTTTATGTTGATATAGCTATTCCTATCAAAAATAACTTTCACTGACTGCTGCGGTTATATCGTTATTTTCATTCCTACCAAAAATCACTTCCATTGACTGCTACGGTTATATTGTTTCTCGTCGTTCTGCGTCATGCTCTACTTGAGCGAGACTGAAAACCGATATCTGGCCGAGATGAGCAAAGCGCAGATGCCACTGCAGACAGATTTCAGTAAACACAAGCCTCAACTCCCGAGCCCGTGGGGTGGTCCCCCGTTTTTACGCGGAAGAAAGAACCGACCTTCCCGGTGACCCCTCCCCACCTCCCTCCGCATCCCAGCGAGAAGAAAAGAGTTGGCTGTGGATGCCGAGGAAGAAGAGGTTAGCGCTCCACGCAGACAGTCCCGTTCAAGGCCGCCGGTGCCGAACTTGCCAGGAAATGCACTCAAAATCGTGCAGGTTGTAAATCAAATATACAGATGGATAAGGAGGTCCTTGTTCAATCGGCCACATATTTAAGAGAATAAACAGCATTCTGCGACTTTCATATTCCCTAGATTGCTCTGCCGCCCATCGAAAATCGTCCGTCATTCGACTGGCTCTTCACTGAAATGCAGCCTTTTAAGATTCTCATCCCCATGACTCGAACTAGATTCTTGATACTATGATTCATATCACGGATTCAATAATTCGAACATCGTTTATTTATAAACAAATGTTTGGCACTAACTCTTTTTTCACCCTCTCGTAAACAAAGGACAGAGAAAGTATTGTAATCGTCAAAAAATTCGACCTCTAGATTTTGATGAATCTGCACTTTTTATTTAGACTTCCTGGAATTCGAAAAACATATTTTTGGAAAAATGTCTGTCAGTCTGTCTGCCCGTGCCAAAGATATTTCAAAAACCTTTTAAGCTAGACGGATGAAATTTGATGTATGGTCTTCACACCAAATTTGTAAATTTCTATCAAATTTTGAGCAGGATCCATTCAGAGGGAGTCTATCTGTCCGGCTGTTCGATTATAAGTTAACTATAAAAGTAAGAGAGCTAGATGGATAAAATTCGGTGCATAGATTTAACATATGTAGAGTAGATATTTATCAAATTTTGAGTCAAATTTCACAAGGGTTTGACCGTCTGTCGTCTGTACTTTCAGAAATATATAAACGTGATAACTCAAAAACGCAAAGACTTACATATATCAAATTGGGAATATGATTTTGTGACTGAAATCGCAGTTCTGAGTCAAATTTTGGTTTCAATTGGTTAGGAAAAAAGTCTAAAATGCAATTTCACCTTTATTAAAGAGTGCCTGAGTAGGTTTGGGGGGGGGGGGAGACCATTCCCGTTGGGTTTAAGAAGATAATTCAGTGAAGGACACACTGTGTTGCGATCCGGCCTGCTTATAGGTTCTGTCAACTCAGGATCGGTTTTAGATCATATTCCATAGCCGATTTTCAAGGGTCACAATAATATCGGAATGGTAAGTCACTAAAGGGAATTCTATTGATAGTGCGTCACGTCAGAAATAATCAGTCCCGCAAAAATATTTATCAAGGGATTCTGTTTTATAAGGACTTTAATCTATAAGTAGGTGACATTTTTAAATTTCAATACCAGACAGAAAGTTATTGTTATCCAGCATCTCTATATCTATTATATTCCTCAAATGTTTCTTAGAATTTTCGTGACTATTTGGGAGATAATGTAAATCATTGTATATTGGCATTGATGAATGGACCCTCAACTGTTCATACATCAATGGCAACATAAAGTAAATATGGGGAAAAAAATATTGTATTTGTTACATTGCAGGCACTTAATCAAGTATACTTAGAATAAATCTGGCTGTAAAATTTTTCTTGGTATTGGGTTTCCTGTTTGACTTTTTAAGAGTGTTCAAACCTGCTACAGAGTGAACTGCAACTTTTATGGGGTTCTTTTAAAAGTAATAATTTATAAAACTTTTATAAAGAACTTTAAAAAACTTGTCATCCGAATAAAGTTTTTAAAAATAAATTTCCCCCTTTGCACTCCCTTTTTGTGTAGAGCGGCTTCTAATAAAAGAAAATAAATATTCAATAAATCAAATATATTTCTGTCAGGGTAAATTCATAATAGCCAATGACAGAAAGCAAAGAGGTAAAAACACTGAGAGAACGTAGAATTTTAGATGGGAGGGTAAAAAAAGGATCTGCAGCTCGTGCTTCAAGGTGGATCTGCAGAAATAACAGCTCTGATATTTCTAAATTAAAAGTGAGAAAAGTTTAGGTTTAGTCTTCAAATCAGTCTGGCAGTTATGAGCGCAATACCTTTATTGGGATACAGGGTCACTAGCTTGTTTATTTATTTTAATATCCCCCTCCGGACACACATTTTTTTTATTGGTCATCTGACTTTCAATCGGATTGATAAAGTGACCATGGAACATTGAACTGTCAGAATGGAAAAATTAGTAAATCGGTTAAAAACCAAAAATAAAATTAAAAAATAATTTGAGGTGGGGGGGGGGAGTTGCACCTTAATGAACGAACCACCACAATGGAATTGACATTGATTTGCCTTTCGTGATAAATATTGGGTTGCAAATTTTCCCTTTTAAAATTATTGTTAATATTTTATTGTTACTCTAAATGTAACTACTTCTTTCTTTCACAATGCACACCAATTACTAAATAATTTCAATGCCATGTCAATACACTTATCATCTGTTATGTCTGGAGATTTGGAACTTCGAGTTCAAAAATTCCATGACTCATCCCTTAAATCTGCCAATCAGCTATAATTGTACAACTATTATTTATTACGTCCTGAGATATAAGTGTTTAAAATGCAGGCAGTGTCTTAAATTCGGCTTGACATATTTAACAACACAATTGAATATGCAAATACGATTTGGTAAGGGGGGGGCATAAAACTGTCTTTTTCCGGGGCACTACGATCTTTCGTACCAGCCCTGAACCGATACCTTTTAGATTTCTTTCTAAAAATCATCCAATAATTGAAATTAATATCATACTTCCCTTTGTATGTCCGATTTCGAATCAATTATGATGAACTTGTAGAACAGAACGACATAGCTTTATTGAAGAGATTTAAAATAATATTTTTATAAATTTTTAATGAATTTTATCAAAAATTGTATTCATGTATCTACATTCATCCCCCTTTTTATTAACACACTCCTAATTTTTTTTTCTCTTCATGGAGTAATAGATCAACAAAGATGGGGGGGGGAATCGAACCCCTTCTTTGTTGTGAAAAATGAATGTCTGATTTTTTTTTCTTTGTTACAACTTTATTGACTGTCTCAAAATAATTGCCTGAAATGATTGTATTCAAGCCATTTGATAAAAATTCACCTGTGCAAAGACTGCACTCAATTAATCAGCTAATATTATAGTAGATTGTTAGGTAGTGCAGGTGAATTAAGAGGTTAAACGAGTATGAAGTGAGCATTAACGTTTGTGAGTAGTAAACGTTACAGGAAGGGGATATTGTAGCATTTAAAGAACTTATCACGCCTTTACACTAGATAAGATCAATTTTTTTTTATCATTTATTATAAATAATTTTTTGCATGTAAAATTTGAATAAAAAGACTGTTTTGTCTTTTTTACTACTTTATGCACAAGGTACATAAAAAAAACTACTGTAAGCACCAATAAATAAATGAAATTTATAAAAATATGTTGAGCATTCTATTCGTTTTATTCTTTCATGCGTCAGAAAAATAGAACTTTCCGTATTATATCTTTGATGGCCTGTGTATAAGCACGACAACTGAAAAATTCAGCAAATTGGATGGTTGAAATTCGGTACATGTTTAGCTTCAATGTTTCAGAATTGTATCAGATTTTAGAGGAAATCCATCTAAAATTTGATGGATTAGGCTGTTTGTTGATATATTTTCTTCTATATATGAGAATGTGATAAAAGAAATAAGTTAGATAAATACGTTTTAATATGGGACCCATTTAATACCCAAATTGTGGGTCTGCATTAAATTTTGAGCAAAATGCGTCAATGAATTGATTGTCAACCAGATTGTAGGAATTTGTGCGTACACAAAGAATTTGCTCAAACTTTATTGTGTACGTAAGGAATTTACTCAAACTTTATTGTGTACGTAAGGAATTTGTTCAAACTTTATTGTGTACATAAGGAATTTACTCAAACTTTATTGTGTACGTAAGGAATTTGCTCAAACTTTATTGTGTACGTAAGGAATTTGTTCAAACTTTATTGTGTACGTAAGGAATTTGCTCAAAATTTTGAAGTAATTTGTGTGTGCATAAGGAATTTACTCAAACTTTATTGTATACATAAGGAATTTGCTCAAACTTTATTGTA
>JAPMOR010114338.1:30116-46499 GCA_026543865.1 Argiope aurantia
CTCAAACTTTATTGTATACATAAGGAATTTGCTCAAACTTTATTGTATACATAAGGAATTTGCTCAAACTTTATTGTATACATAAGGAATTTGCCGAAAATTTTGAAGTAATTTGTGTGTGCATAAGGAATTTGTTCAAACTTTATTGTGTACATAAGGAATTTGTTCAAAATTTATTGTGTACATAAGGAATTTGTTCAAACTTTATTGTGTACATAAGGAATTTGCTCAAAACTTTGAAGTAATTTGTGTGCATATAAGAAATTTGTACACCCAAAGGATTGTGTACATAAGGAATTTGCTCAAACTTTATTGTGTATGTAAGAAATTTGTTCAAAATTTACAATGATTTTCAATAAGCGACCGACATGATATCCAAATGAAATATATATCAAATATTAGACAAAGTTTTCCAGTGAATAGGCTATCTGTTAATGTGTATGAATATACAGTAAAAGCAATGCTCCAAAAAAGTAAGGAATCAAACAGGTACTCAAATTATACTTTAGTGTCAAATTTTGCATCAAATCTATAAACAAGAAGATATCCAATGGAAAAAACATCTTTGATTCTTTTCAGTTTGCAGCGAATTTAAATACAAAAGTATCAAATTTTGAAAATATCTGAAGAAATTAAATATAGGGCTGAATTATGAAAATAATATACAGAATTATAGAAGAATTCTGTAAAAAATGCCGTTGTGGTGGATCTTACGAAAAACAAGCTTCATTCAAGAAATATCTATCACATTCTGACGATTAGTTCGGCGTCCAGCAAGTTCAAAGTGCGAGGCGTTGGATAATGTTTTGATCTCTCTGTTGATTATGACGTCATTTATCTACCGAAAATACAGATTAAATCTTCAACATGTACGGATTTTTCTAGTTCAGAGATCATCTCTAATGCTCATTTTAATAGTAAACGTTTTATTTCTAAGTCTTTGAAGATGATCTATAAAGTTTTCTTACAGAAAGATTTAAATAACTTTTCTTTATTGCTGGTATTATAATCTGAATCTCGTTTGTTATATATATTTTGAGATATCGTTGGTATTTGCAAACTGTGCTAAAATATTCATCGGTTTTATTTAAAAATACAAAAGTAGTCACATGTTCATGTTTGGCTTTGCTGTTTTTCTTTTTCTTGCAGCGAAAAATTAGAAATCTGGTAAAGTTGTTTTCTGACAGCAAATGAAACAACTGTCATTTTTATTCGAAAATTTTATGATTACGATATAATGGCGATAACAAAGCGCAGTTTTTAGCTGTATATATATGTGTGTGTAGATATATATGTATATAGAATCTGTAAAAGTTATTCAATATTTAAATCTTGGAAAAATATTTGAGAAAATGTGAAAAAAAATGTGCATATATATATATATATATATATATATATATATAGTAAATAAGTCATAAATTCTGCAATCATATTACCATCTGTAAGAAATATTAGTTGATTTTTTGTGAAAAACCAGTATATTCATTGCGATCCCAATTGATTCGTTCATTTTTTAAAGCTGCAAATTCACGACCAGTCCCCATCATGGCATTGGACTTCTAAATTCAATGTTAGTGCGAAAAATCACTCGGAATTTACAAGGTGTTGATTAAAAGATAGAATATTCAACCCATCTCAATATTCTCTGAGTACATTTTTATTGTATTAGACACTCATTGAATATAAATGGCGAGATAGAATTTTGGGGGTGCATGAAATAAAGGTGGGTGATTGGGGATGAACTTACAAGGTGCTCGTTCACCGAAGGGCTGGCGCGATTTGAATGACCAGCCTGAAAGTGTAGTTGAGAAAATGGAATATCTTGGTGAGTAGTGAATGTGAATGACCGGCTTTACGCTATCCATCAATGCATTTATGGATACACTGAATATTTATAATTCGTCCTTTTCATTTAATATTTTGTTATTTCATTTGGCAAAGGTAGAAGTAGTGACGTGGTGAAGTTTCGGAATCATTGGAGCACGAGTTCGAGATTTGATTTTATGGACGATTCACTAGGTATACTAGCTTAACGCATGCTAAATCTGCTGAGGTCCTATTATCTCCTAATAATAATATGAATATAAAGAAGTGGCGGTAACTCAAGTATTTAAGGTTCAATATTAAAAAGTCCTTCCCAAATAGACTTCGGATAATTTTTTTGATGGACTATTAAGTTATCATAAAATTAACACATGTTAAAATGCTACTACAGTGAAATCTCGCTTAGTAAACACTTCGCATAATGGGCGATTTGCATAACGAACAAAGCAAAAAAAAAAAAAAAAAAAACACCTTACTCGCTTAAAGAGCGATCTTTCGCAGAACGAATGGCAAGAAGACGAAGTAACTCCACATGCTGGATTGACCTGTGTCAGTCTGTGTTCAGCGCATGTCTAAAATGGACACATATATCTACATGGAAAATATTTTGACCTGATAGCATTGGCGAACGTCAGTCCGCGGGATTTGCTCAAGTGCTCGTGAAACATTAATTTACGTGATTGTGTCTCTGATGAAGATAATACGGCTAGAGATGGAAAAAATGACATCGATAAATTGGGGGAAGAACACAGTCATAATTACTGAAGAAACTGTAGAGTTGCATTTTGTGTCACAACGAAAAGCTGCACGGGCGATTCGTTTAGGAATGATAGTAATAGGTAGAATACAGACACCTTCTAATAAAATAAGAGGGATACTGAAAGCATATGAAATTATTGCATCTTATGTTAAGAAGCATCACCCTAATAAGATAGTAACTATGCGTGCGGAAAATTCATTTAACGATAATGCTGGATCTCATTTTTACCAAATTTTGGAACGTAGCCAAAAACAAATCTCGTTAGATAATTTTCTTGTAAAAGAATAATTGTTAAAAAAATAATTATAAATTATATAATTATAAATTTATTTGACTTTTTTTTTGGAATGGTACGAATTGCCTTATTTTACAAGGATTAATATGAAAAAAATTGTTTCACATCGAATGCTTCGATATTACTAGCAAAATGCGGGAATGAATTATGCTCGTTAAGGGAAGTTCCAATGTATACTGCTCAACTATTTATTTCATGCATATAACAAGATTTTGGGCTGTAATTTCATGTGAAAGCAAGTTAATTAAAAATATTATGACGAAAATCAAACTGAAAATTTAGTTGTAAACAATCGTTATCGTTTAGCAACTTTTAATGAAATATTTAAAGCCAAATTGAACAACAATTTAATAATTCGCAAATGCTGTACCCTAATGCAAGTACAATACGGTACCTGTACTTTACTTTCGCGCCCCTACGTGGGGTCAAGATCAATTGTGTCAGCCGCTGTATAAAAAGTAAAAGTTTTATTTCTTTTTTGAATAAAAAAAGAAAACTTTTTAATTGAGCAATACCCACGTAGGGCGGCGGGACACCTTCACTGGCCGGCAAGTGGACGTCGTTTAATGGTCGAGTAGGTTTCCTTTCTCAATTAGACAACACATTCGTCCTGCCGAGATGAATGTAGATGGCAAGGCGATAAGCGCGAAATTGGTTAGAACTTCTGAAAGGTCGTCTTCTGCCTTTCACAACTGGTCGACTGCATCGAGTGACCTTCACCCCTCTTAACGTGGAGATAAATGCGTCGTCAGCCCTTCGCCTGCGCCAGAAAAGAACAAGAAGCGAAAGCTCCTCCGTTGCCATAGTGCACAATCGGTCGTCCGATTGCAGAAAGAGGTTCGGAGAACAGGTGTGACTGCTTCGGGTGGGCCTTTTGATTGTCTTGTTAAAAATGGGCTTCGATTAAAATTCAATCCAATGCTGATATCGCCGGATTTTAATGATTCTATCCAAGGGACAGTTAAATGTATGGCACATTGACAATGCTATCGATTTTTTTTTCTCAATTTAGTGGTGAAACAGTTTTTTCATAAGAAGGTAAAACATATGGTATTACATAAATTCATTAGACCTTTACAAAGAAAGAAGAACAGAATTTGCATAGTTTTTTTTCGATTCGAAATGGAAACAATTGTAAGAAATTGCAGTAATATCTACTAGATGTTATATTACTTTTGAATGTTCTACCCCTACTAGTTTTCTCATCTAATAAAGCTCATGAGCACTACACTTTCAAATTAATAGTTCACTAACAAAATAATAATAATAGTAATAATTCGTGAAAATCTTATGAGATTTAACATGAAGTATCTTTTTTTCTTTCTCAAAAATGTCGATTATTTGAAATTAGGGAGCTTCTAGGCTTAGTTTTTTTATATATTAAAATTTTATTTTGGAGCAACAAGAAGATTATTTTCGGATACATGTAATCATTCTAAATCTATGTTAGCTGACGATGACGGATCTTAAACCGACTCTTTCACTCTAAACTTCTCACCTCGCCAAGAGGAGAACATTTAATCCTCATCTTTTCTGATTTGTAAAAAATCCCGAGTCTAAATTATTTTCTCACAGTAATACGTAGCTTTTTTGGGCCAAATAACGTTTTGAAATTTCTTTTTTTCAATTCAATTTCGAATTATTTTTATTACAGTCGAAAAATTAAGCTTAAAAAAATACATATCTGCGATGCGGTATTATTCGCTTCATATTTTTATTTAATATACATTGCTGCAGGGTGAATCCTTTTCAAGCGATAAGAACGAAATATAGTCAAGGTGTCATCATTTTAATCTATTGGCATTCAGTGAGCTGTTAGACTCACACACTTGACGTAACGATGGGTGGAGAAAGGGGAAATAGATGAACCAACTATTTTTATCGATAATCTGCAGGGCCGCCGAGAAGTCAAAGTTGGTATTTTACGTTTAAAATGAAGAAAAGAAGGAAATCGATGATTGAAACCAAGAAGGCGATTAATAAATAGTATATACTGTACGCCACTTATTCTAACTACACCTCTCATCGTGCATTGAATTATAGAATATCTGACATTCAGCTCTACATTGAAGTCAAAGTAGAAATTAATTTCAAAATAAAAATATCACTTAAAAACGTAAAAGTATCTCAGATATGCTTTACTCTTTCACATGGATCGGAATAGCAATGAATGTTCAAATCAGGGGTTATCATTTTATTAGGAGGCCAAATATATCCGCAGATCAAGATGATATTGAAGTTTGATAAATGAAGTTTGTTTCCATTAGTCTGTAGCAATGTTTCAAATAGTGCAAAATTTTTTAAAATCCAAACTAATGTATTCAACTAGTTTATCCTCGTTTTATGAAAAAGATAATATCTAATCTTTTCTAAATGTCATTCATCTAATGTGCTTTAATGTCACTTCTCTAATGTCTAAATGTGATCTAATGTCATTTGATAAGCAACACCATGTGCGTTTCCAAAAACAAAAAGGAAATTAAAACTTCATAATAAAAAATATTTCTGATTTTTATTTTACATCTAGTAAGAATATCTCACCATTTTAAATGCCAAGTGAGAGAAACCATCAAGAAATTGTTGAATTTGTTTTTTAAGCGGTGATATATTTCGCTGAAGAATCAAAAGATTGGTTTTGTTTGATATGATATAATATAGTTTACAGGTGCAAAAACCATTTTTTGATTATAAGGTTAGAGACCAGACATATGCAAAAGGTGTTATTGTGCATATTAACTTATTAGCAATCGTTATCCCCATTTGCAGATTTTGGAATTTTACTTGCAAACCTTGGCGCTAAAAATATTCTTGGTTTTTTAGTTTCATTCTCTCTATATATCAGTTAATATTGTATGCAGCAGAAGGTGTATATTTCGTCCTTGTTTCTCTATAAAAAGTGAACAATTTGAAATTAGTCCGTTATTTGAACAGAACAGAATTGTCACATTTGAAGCATTATATTTTTTATTCTTATATATACTAACGAAATATCGGAAGTAAAATACCTAATTTAGAGCTTACAGCAATAATTTGCTAATTACTCAGTTTTTGGTTTTTTTTTTTATAGAAGTGATTTTATTGATCATTGAATAACGATTTCCCTTTTCAAAAATATCCAATATTTTCAAAACAAAACATAATTTGAATATAATTATATTGTTAAAAAACTTTCTATGCATATATACATAAATTATCCGATCAAAATTTGAAAAAAAAAATTTTTTTTTGGCAGTTAAGGGTTGCATTTTCTTAAATAATAAATTAGTAAAAAATCATGAAATATTCACGTTTTTCGTAAAACGCTTTATATATATAATAATGATGATAAATTATATATAATAATTAAAATTTTAGTTATAATTACATTATATATAATAAAATTATATTTAAGATTATATATATTGTAATTATATTACAATAATTATCTTATATATAATAATAAAAAAAATATACTGTCTTTCATAAGACTCTTAGGGGGACGATCTTATACTGAAGACTCAAATTGTAATATAATTAATTATATGTAAATAGTTAGATGCGTTGAGGATTATTTAAATTCGAGATGCGTCAATTACGTCCAATCCACAACGTCTGAAGCGGGCATGAAAATATTTAATCAATGATAAAATAATAGACGCAAACAATACCCCGACCCAACCAGAAGCCCTGCTGGAAACTTGATGGGGCCACCGATGAGCAACCCCATCTAGTACGAAGGAACAAACAATATTTGATGACATTGGACACTATCAAACAGCAATGAACTGTCTAGAGAAAACGCATGCTGGTAAAGAAAAATACATTAGAAAAAGAAAACATTACATATTGCATTAAGATATTAAATTGTGAAGCATTAAAAATGCATAAAATACATTAAATGTAAGTTATCTTTTTACATTAAAAAAGAATTAAAGTCAATAGCTTTGACAAAATGCCCCTAATAGAAAATTTAATGGCTGTAATTTTCGTGAGTTCTTCAACGTCAAGAGACATGCAAATTCTTGGCCATCAGAGTCTATGTTCTCGCCATAGTGTATAGGGTTTAATTACGTGATTTATAGATCCTTCTTCGGGGCTACAGTGACAAGTTGAACTTTTGTCAAAGAAACGACTTTGATGTACAAAAAAATACAATATGTCCAATGTATATTTGGTTAAGAAAAAAAACACACACCCTCAATTCGGTTAACAGAAACGTTTTTAAAATGTTGATAGGTTATTCTCCCCTTAATGGATGATAAACTAATAATCTTCTGAATCGAAATGGCGCATTTATGTGTTTAATACATTGCGAAAGAGGTGCATTATCAAACGCCACTCATAAATAGCGGTGCATTCTGCTCGCTTTGGTGAAAGATAACAGTTTACCGAATGGGAACTTAAACGGCGGTGTGGTAATTGAAGCATCCTCGCGTTTCCGGTCATCTGACTCAGCCCCAGATACAACAAGCGATTAATTAGCCGAGGGAGTAGGTAGCGGCCGAGCCAAATGATCGCTTCATTAGTATAAACACAGCCGCGGAGGTCAGAGCCGTGTTTACTCCTCCCTTCAGCAAACCCCACCAGACGATGAAGAAGCGCATCTTGCCCGTTTCGAAGGAGGTCGCTCTTGTGGAAAGAAAGAGAACTCTGGGGAGAAAGTCACTCTACTTACATTAGAAGGAAACGGTTTCCTTCGTATACATTCACTAACCTATTATTGAAGCCCCATCTTACTGTTGAAATCCGACGGTATTGGTGATGGTGGGTTACGAAGATTAACCTTTTCACCCGAATTTATTTCACTTACTAATTAGTGACACAACCTATTTGGGACATTTATTATAATTTTAATTCTTATAATAATATAAGGTCATTTGGGATATTGATGCGTTTTCTGCATTTTAAATCACTTAATACTTTTATTGGATTATAGATTAAAATTTAAAAATTCAGTAATCAATGAGCGAATCAGACTCGTCTTTGTATGCGAAGGGGTTCATTAATTTATAGAGTTAGCCTTGAAAAGTCATTTTTGAGCCCATTTCAGACATGCAAGAAAAAACTTTAAGGAGAAAGTTGCCCTCCTTATAGCGAAAGCAGAGTAGGAAAAGGTAATATTGTCTGTTGACGGGACAGTGGGATGAGAATACTAACCCCTTGGCCTACGAATTTACTTAACTTACTAATTAGATGACACAACCTATTTGGGACATTTATTATTATACTACACTCCCGAGTATTCGGCCTAATGTGGTGGAAGGGTTGGCCGAATAATAAAAATGCCGGGAAGACCGGAGTTCGAATAACTCATTTTCTTCACTCACCAATACCAGAAAACAAAGTTTTTATTGCAGAACTCACTGTTATAATGCGTCTTTTCTCACTTCTTATTGAGTACTAATCCTTCCGTTTATCTCAAGCCACTCGTAAAATGCGGCCTCGGCCCGGTGAATAATAGAAGCAGTTACCGATAACGTGCCGAGTTAAAATATAAAGCTCTGTACTGGTAATTTATATATGTTTATATACTGCATTGCACGTTTCAAGAATTTATTAGAGAAAAAGTAAGTTAAAGGATATAAAACTGTTTACATTTTAACTTAAATTCTGTAACGCCTAACTTAAATGCGGGAAACATAACACACAACCTTAACTTAAACTATAGGTCTAATTCTTAAAAAAATGGTAGCAAACCGATTTTATTTTTTCACTTATAAATGATTACACAGATGTTAAAAGGTAACACTAACGCTGATTTTTTCCAGTCGCAACTTGCGCTTTGCACACAACACGTAGGAAGATCGTAGCAGACGCCCGCTTCCAATGCCTTGGCCGTGCAACGCCTTGTCTTCCTCATTGAATGACGGCAAAAGAAATCCGGGCCGGATAATCGCGAACCGCGTTCTCGGGAAAGAAGGAAATGTGAAAGGAATACAAAGGAATGTGAACTCTAATAAATAGAGAAAGATATTCCATGACCGGCAGTTATGAACGCTTAATGAGTGAATTTTTCTTAAAGCTACAACATGCACCCGTTTTCTTAGCAGCAACTAGTGTTTTGGTCTTGTGATATTGATGTATTTGATACCCATCTTGCTTTATGGAGTAGATAATACTTAAGTACTTTTATTTTGACATAGGTTCTAAGACGTTTTGTAAAGAATTTAGACCTTATAAAGTAGAAATTATACAAACGAAATGAATTTCTTTATTTGTAACTCATAAAATTTTTATTTAAAGATTTATGCAATTTTTGTAAAATGGAAAGAGGTGAGTTATTATTGAATTGATTTGATAATGCCTTTTCATTAAAAAAATATCGAAGTAAATTTGTGTGGACACAATAACTTTGTCAAATCGATAAAAAAAAAGTTGCATTTACACGTATTTACATAATTATATAGGCTCATGCACATAATGTCAATAAAGTGTGTTTTAAAATAAACATCTATAATTTCACTAAGAACTGTATCTATGAAATCACTTGCATTTTTTTTAATAAAAGGGCAGACACGTAGCGAGGCTAAATGGTATTTCTTTGATTCCCACTTGACTACATTTGGCACTAAAAATATGAAAAATAAATGAATCTTTTATCTTTGCCATCATTCCTAAGATTAACACAAGGGAACCATTGGAACCAATTCTTGCTCATCTCTCTGTGAAAGAAAAAACACTCATTTTTTTTAAAGTTATAGAAAGACAACTTTCACCCTTAAACCCCCGGAGCAGAATCACTATCAAAAATGAAGCTAGCTTCTAAAGAAATAGAATGATGAAATTTCAGGTCTCTAACTAGAATAGTTTAGTCCAAAAAATCATTCCTTTGAGGACAGTAAATTTCTGATATTGCTGTTAATTGTATATTGTTCTAAGGAACATGTATGTCAAATTTCCAAGTTTCACATGTAAGAAATTTTCAAGTTCTTACATTTTATTCCTTAATAGATTTTCAATTTTTAAAAACATAGGCTTTAAAATTCAATAAAATCTAAGTAAATGATTTAAATTAATTAAATTTTTCATATCAAATTTCGAATTTCTCTCTGTTTAAGTGGTGTATTTCATCTTCTTTGAAAATAAAAAAGGGCTTTTTGCCCATTAGTTTATCTTAAATCGTTTTAGTCGTTGTTATAAAGTTATTGCAGAAATTATTCCTCTTCAGTACTAATGAAAACTAACGCTAAGTTTTTTCGAATCTTTAAGGAGTTATGCAAGTGTCAATCACAGATTTTCATTTTTTTTAGAAATAAAATATTTATCCAGTTAAATTTTTGAAAATTTAAGCACTGCACATTATATGCACTTTTTTTATCAATTTTTTTTACATTTTTAATTGAATTGTCATGTTTATAATTTATTTTAGGTTAATTTTTTTATTTCGGTAACTTTGCTCATGTTTATGTTTATTTATTTTTACTTATAACAGCAGCATCCACATTTATATCCAAAATTCTTTACTCTATGTTACTATATATAAAATGTTGAGCTAAGTGAATGGAATATAATTGACCAGTAACTACTAAAGGCTATTTCGTACTTTCATAAGATCGGATAAATCTGAATGGTCAGAACACCACGATAGCATTGATGAGAATTATGATTGAGTTCTAAGGGCCATCACCGGCCATGATATAATCCTTCCCGTAGGAGGCATATCCAGTCATAGATGGGGAAGTAGCTAACCTTACAACATTTCTGTATTCACCGAGGGCTGAGAACCAACTACCACGCGAAAAGCTTGCCATTCCCATTTCTAAGCTGCCCCTCGGGTGGGGGGCGGCACCTTGATAAAACAGCCTGTTACTTCGCTAATTATACTTATTATTAATTTTACGTTTTATAATTAATATTTTTAGAATTTTCTGTATTTGTATTTTTTATACATTTATTTAATTGGCAAAGTAGGTTAACACGTTGATGGATAGTACGCACTCAGGCGTCAAGCTCATGAAAACGATACAACAGAACGCTTTACGACGTAAACGGTTTAATCCGTTCTGTCATATCACATAATTTTATAATTATGCGTTGTGACCGCTATAGGTAATGTATGAAATTGATTAGTGTATCAGCAGGCACTGCCAGTAAGGATGTAATGTCCATCAACGTGATAAAAACAGCTTTTTAAATCGATTGTCCTGTGGATTTTCTCCATCAGCCAAGTGGCTCTAGGCAGTTGCCTAATTGGAAATCCGCCAGCGTATTTACCCGAGTAAACTGTAAAATAGGACCTAAAGCAACTCACCCAAACATGCATATCGAGCATAACGAACAAAACAAAATATGTGGGAAACGAATAAAAAGGTTTTGAAGATGAAAAAATATGCGAAGGAGAGCGATGGCAATGAATTACCCTCGTTGAGAAACGCCCTAGCAGGTTCTTCAATCACAAAGTCACGTGTTCTCATGACTGTTGGCCCATCCTCATATTTCGTGGAGATAAAAGAACTTATCGCAATCGAGAGAAAGTGGAAATTCATACAGGGAAAAACATTCGATCTGCTGAAGCGGATTGGACGATGAAATGCATAACAAACAAAGAAAACTAATAAAGTAAAAGCAATTTTTCACTAATAAAAAATTAATATACTAAAAAAATAAGAAAAAAAATCTATGAATTTATAGTATTATTGAATGAATAAGAAATGCTGAAATACCCTTTTCGAATCTATTTTGAACTGGAAGATGTTTTTGCAAATTATTCGTTTATTTGATTGTTCCGAAATCTATTTTGAGATGTCCGTATTAACAATGAGTTGGGAATGAATGGCTTCATTCTGTAGTGTTCCCGTGCCGTTTTACAAAAGGCAGCTGTTTTTATTTTTTTATTGGAAGTTTACAAGATTTTTCTTGGCGTCATCTTTTCATAAATGATTCTCAGGACAATATATATTTTTTTAATGAAGAAAGGAATTTTTTAATATCAAGAAAACTGATATTTATTTTACTTAAATTTTTCTTATGAATAGACACCAATAAAAAAATTTAAGCAAGTGTTATCCGAATCTTGCTATTTTTAAACTGTTCATTCATCTTTTTGACGTCAAATATTTACAGCAGATTTATTTTCCTAATTTGTCTTTTCAATATTTTTAAGATTTAGAGTTTGAAACTCTTTGAGTAGTGACGATAGAAATTTTTTCCAATCAAATTAAAATATATATTTTTTAAAAATGTTTATAAAATAGAAGCTACGCTTTTTTGTGTCTTACAATTTAGAGATAATTTCTTTTATGCTATTTAAGACAAACTTCATTATGAATTTATAACGTTTAAAATGAATTATTCTCATACAAAAATTTTTAAATCCCCAGAAAGTTTCACTTTATTTTGTAGTTATCGTTTTAATTTATATTCGAACATCCAGCCAGTTGGCGTCCTGGCATTGGAGTAGCGCGTCTTCCCCGTGACGTGGCCGTCGCGAGTTCGAATCCCTGTTCGGACATGATTGTTCTTCTTCTGCATTCTATCTGTGAGGTGCTGAATGTGACCCAATGTAAAAAGAGGTTGTGCAAGTGAATGTGACGCATGAAGCAGCTAAGTCGCACTCTTGGCCCAGTTGGTGCTACGGCAAAAACAATACATGCTCACTCGTCTTAAATGTCAGCGGGCTTGTAAAGAGCCTTAAATCGCAATAACAACCAGCCAGGCAGATTTCCTCAGAATAGATTTTTCTCAAAATTCAATAAAAATCTATAAATTTGGTGTAAAGACGATATAGCAAATTTCATCCGTCTAGCACAAAGCGATTTTGAGTTATTTTTTTTTATCACAGATAGATTAACAGGCAGATATTTTCCAAAAATGTTTTTCTTTTTCTTTTTCCGAACTCAGGGAAGTCTAAAACTTGGAGATTCGTCAAATATCTGGAATTCGAATTTCTCTGACAATTGCAATACATTCTCTTTACTTCGTATACGCCATAATAGTTCACTAAAGCTCAGCGATTGCTTTAGTAATGGAGAATTTTGCTTCCGAAATGAAATAAAGCCAGGATTTGAGACTGATGACAACTGAGGTTACATTAACGGAAAGGCATCACTAAAACTCAAGACTGGACTATGGATAATTGGAAGAGAATTGTCTGTTCGGATGAATCACGATTCCTCATTCATTGTTTCGATATGACCGTGTCTCAAGGCGTGCTCTCGGCCTGTAGTTGTGTTAGAACAGATCATGAAATCTGCGGAATATCTGAACCTAATTGCGGATCAGTTGCACCTTTACATAGCGTCTGTTTTCCCAACTGGAAATAGAATCTTCCAGCAAGACACGCTCCGTGTTACAAAGCTTGAATTGCTTTGGAATGATTCCAGGACAATAATGCTGCATTCTATTTAATGCCTTGGCCACCTAACTCGCCGTATCTGAATCCGATGGAACACTTTTGGGATTGTGTTCCAAAATCAAACACCACCATATCGGAATATCACGAATTTGCGTGATCGCTGCTTAGATATTTGATCTATCTATCAGTCATTTATCAAGGATTTGTGGCACCATGCCAGGGTGCACTGCAGTTGTTTTGCAGGCCAAAGGTGGCAGAATGCGTTATTGAGAAGATAGTCAGAATATTTTGGCTCTTCAGTGTATTCATGTAAATTTGAATATTCCTTGAGGTCAATACCCTAATCGAGACTCTTTTCAGTGACGTATGTATATTATTATTGATACTACTGAAATAATCTCCAGTTCTATGCATTTATCGATTTTATGTGTTAATACCTCAAAGATGAATCGCATTACAAAGTATACACTAATTTCATAGAGATGTTTCTTGTACGTTTCTTGATAATGAAAAAAGGTCCCCTCTTTTTAAAAAGAATCAAATTTATAGGACAATACCATCTAAGTTTGTTCTGTGTTTGGAAATATGCAGAGAATCACAGAAAGTGGAAAAGATCATATATAATAAATTCAATCCGATTGAAGTCTACTGGTCACGCATATCAATATCACCAGCGGATGCTAAATCCTTAGTGCCAAAAAAAGTAATTGTATAGTAAAATAAAAATTGTCCCTAATCAATTGTTTTAATAGCCATTTGGTTTTTTTTTAGCGACTTGGCATCTTTTGGGATTTAAAGGGAAGGCATTTGGATTTTAACAAATTCGTCTTTTGGGAAGAGAATTGATGCATTTTGTACAGTGCACAGTGGAAATATCAGAAAGCAATTTACTTTAATCCAGCTTGATTTGTGTTTCTGAGTTTAGGTATTCACAGTGAAACAGAGCAATCGATGACTTTGACATAAAACTGGACAATAAAATTTGAATATCATGATATCAAGTTTTTTTTCATCCGATTAATTGAGTTTTTGTGTTATTGTGTTTAAATGCTTCCAGACAGCATTCCCGCAAAAGAATTTTGGCCAAAATTTAAAACGGATCAACAAATTTGGATTAAACAAATCCCAAAACAATGCTAAATTCCATTTATCTAACTCGCTGTGTTGTTATTGTGGTCACAAACAAACAAATATACACTAAGACATGATTTTTTAAAAAAAGAAGCTTTTTTCGGACATACGGAAACCCAAAAAGTTGATATTCATTAAAATCTTGAAACTGAATGGGGCCGCGTTGGCCTGATGGTAAAGTCTCGGCTTCGGAACCGGAGGGTTTCAGGTTCGACACCCAATTCAACCGATGAACCGTCGTGTAAGAGGGTCTGTTGCCCGTTAAATCCGTCCTGATCAAACGTCCTCCCTTTGGTGTGGTGTGGAGAGGGGAGTGCCAGCTCAGGTGTCGTCCTCGTCATCTGATCGCGGTTCAAAATGACGAGGTCCATCCCAAAATAGCCCAAGTGTTGCTTCAAACGGGACGTTAATATAACTAAACTAAACTGAGGTTGAATGTTCCTTTTCTAGAATTACAATATTTTTACTTTCCATAAGGCATATAAAAAAAAGAAAATCACTTTAGTGCTGTCATTAGAGAAATAATTTTATATGAAAAATAAATCCAATAAACTTTACTACATGGTACTCTTAACAAATTTTTAAACCCTGAAATATAAGCTGTGGAATGGCGACGTTTTCATCTATTTTTTTCTGTGCGATAATAAAAGTCTTTATTTATGTAAAGTAATTACTTTTACTAATCAAAACGAACGTTCATAAGGTAAAAGCCGAAATAAACGAAAACAAAATGCCAAAACTGCTGTGTTTTTAACAAGAGAAAAGATGCACTATTTTTCTTTTCATATATTGTATTAATTTCGTTCTAGTGGAAATATGGTTTAAAATTTTTGTTTAGTGAAATATCAATATAAGACAATAAAAGAATTTTATCTCAGATTTAAACTGTGATTAACGCCTTAGGTATCCGATGAAGAACAATTAGTGTAAATATAGTCTAAATATAATCTAGTGGAAATGTAGTCTAATCTTACTGAAAATATTTTTTTTTTTTTTTTACTAAAACATCAATGGAAGATAATCAAAGAATTTTATCTCTTAGATTTAAAATGGGATAAACACTTTATGTATCTGATGTAGCAAGACGATGAAATGCAATTAGTGGAAATATAGTCTAAATATAGTGTAGTAGATATATAGTCTAATCCTACTGGAAATATTGTCTTAAAATTTTTTTTTAGTGAAACATGGATGGAAGTTATTAAAAGAATTTCATCCCTCAGATTAAAAAGGGTATTAACACTTTAAGTAGCTGATGTAGAAAACCGATGAAAAACAATTAGTGGAAATACAGTCCGGATATAGTCTAAAATAGTCTAAATATAGTCTAGTGGAAATATAATCTAACATTTTTGTTTAGAGAAACATTAATAGAAGTTAATAAAAGAATTTAATCCCTCAGATTTAAAATGGGATTAACACTTTAGGCAGCCGATGAAAAACAATTAGTGGATATATATCTAAATATAGTATAATGGAAATATAGTCTAAAATTTTTGTTTAGTAAAACATTAATACAAGATAATAAAATAATTTTATCCCTCAGATTAAAAATGGGATTTACTCAGATTTAGAAAGTTGATGAAAAACACTTTAATCCCTTAATTCTGTCAAAAATAAAGTTTCTTTACAAAATATTTGATTAAGACACATGCTATTTTTAATATGCTTATAATTTATATATAAATTTTATGTTTCACTAAATTTCATCTTGAAAATGAAATGATAGCGATTTCAGAATTTTTTTGTGGTAAGGCTTGACATCTACAAGAGAAAGCGCCTTCTTGCACAGAGCCCACATATGTCATCATTTTCAAGGCAGCGTAACCTGGTGGGCGAATCGAGAGATAGGATAAACCACAGACTCTTACTTGAGTTTACAATTAAATATCGCGTAGGTGATTTTTGAGAGAACGCAGATGCATAATCTTCTTTTAAATGTTATTTATGCGACTAACTAGTTTACATTTGAAATACGGTTTTTTTCGTTCATTTCTGAAATACTTTATCACGCATATCGTTTAAATAAGTATGAAATTAGATCCCACTCTAGCGTTTAAAGAAGAATTTAAATCGGCTTCTGAAGGGAAAACAAAAACT
>JAPMOR010114338.1:58672-80524 GCA_026543865.1 Argiope aurantia
TCGCAATTGGTTCAACGGTATACGGCAGCGCATAAGGTACGAACAAATAAAAATTCATTTTTATATACAAGATTGCTTTCGTGCACATGTAAAATTGAGTTTTTAAATTTTTTTATTTTTATGTATTTTTTTAAATTCTTCAACAAATTTCATAATTTACTAATATAAATATTATAAAATTTTAAAGCTATTTTTTCTAAAATTCACAACCAGATGATGTCGCTCACGCGGAATTAAAATTTAACTAAAAAGGAAAGATTAACTGATAAATGAATAAAATATTAAATTATTGCATCATCCTCTGGGCGCACACTGATGTGTTAACTTTTAACATTCTAATCTGTGCGTGAAGAATTGATTACAGTCGTTAGAAACATGAAAAATCTTAGGTTAAATAACACATGTAAAAATGTTATTTATTTATTCTACCCAATAATACATAATATTAATATCTAATTATTTTACTTTAAATCTCATCTGAAATATATTAAAACCTATTTCTTTTTATTAAAAAAATGTTCGAAATTTGGCGACTACTGTTTTAACTGCTTTTCTAAAGAATATTCTTCCTTCCTTCTGGTGTGAATTTTGTTCAAAAAGTTCACAAACAAATTTGTCTTCACTCCGTGCATTATCAACTTGCCCTGAGTTATCAACTTTCTTTATCAACCTGCTGTGAGTCACAGAAAAAAAACAACGAGCTCTTCTTCAAAGTAGGCATGCGATATGCAACGGACATTGGCAGATGTCAACACTCGCATTTTTAAGGCAGAATGGGTGTCATCGATGTTCAGCAGGTTGAAAATGATGGACATAAGCCAACACGCTAAAATCGTTACTCGGTTTGAAATTTAACACAATTTAGTTCTTAAATCAAATAAAATAAACCGAAATATTCGTTTTTCTCAGAAAATCGTGTTGGTAACAGTTATGATTAAATTTCATATTTCGAACTGGTCTTCGTTTTATTTGGGTTATCTAATATATAAAAATGAATATTTGTTTGTTCGTATTTTATGCGCTGCCGTACCTTTCATCCGATCTATTATTCCTAACTAAACAAGATTTACACTATTTCACATTTCAACGATATTTCCGATTCAACTATTTCACATTTCAAACGATATTTTCAAAATTGTGTCTTCTGCTGCAGCAACGCGCCGGGTACGAGCTAAGACTTCATAAAAACAAAATATGTTCAATCAGATAATTTTCTTGTAAATAAAATAATTCCACAATTAGAATACATATCATCGCACCTATTTTGTTTAATTCTCTCCCAAGTTGCAAAATCAAATGGACACGCAAGCAGATTGTATCTATTAAGAGCAATTTGAATTTTAACAAACTACAATTTGAATTTTGAATGATTAATTGACAACTATAACAATTACAATTAATGAGAATGTGAACGAACTATTAATATTTATTCTCATTACGATTAATTATATAAAATATAAAAGAAATAATTATATATAGAATTATTCTTATAAATGAAAAAAAAATACGAAAATGAAATGGAAGTACTATAGAATACGCTTATGTCCTTGAGATGTTTACCGATATAAAGACCAAAATAATAGCGACTAACAGAGGGTTAAAACTGCACAATAAAATTTCAAATGACTGTATTTAACAAAAATTCTTTATTTATCAGAAATAAATATTTCATTTGCTAATTTAAATTATTATTTTTAGAACTGCGGATATTTTTTCGCAAAAAAAGTGAGTGCAAAATAAAATTTTAGAGTTTTTATTAAAGAGAAAAGAATAATTATATAATAAAAATCGCAATTTTAAAAAAAACTATTTATATTAGACTAAATTGATATGAAAACTCTTTAAAAAATTCGTGAAAACTCTTTAAAAAAATTCGGTTTTTTTTTAAAGAAAAGTAGGGAAAAATATATAGTAACCGGTTACATAGAGGCGTCGAAAAATTTGTCTTGATTGATACCTTTATAAAAATATCTCATTCAAATAAAAATTAAATTAGGGACTTCAAAAAGAATTGAAGTTGTATAGATTATTTCCGACGTTACTACAACTTTAATAATACTGAATAGGCTCCAATGGATTCTTCAACAGCCGAATAAAAAAAATAAAAAAATAGGCTATTTTGAGTACAAATTTTTTATTAAAATTCACTTTAATTAGAGTTCATTCTGTCTTGGATTCTTTATTTTATTTATCTATTTCCTTATTTAAATTATTTTTCTATAAGTAAACAAAAGAGTACGAAAAAATATTGTTTGGGGAAGTTTTTGGGAATTGGGAAAAAGTTCCGTAAAGCATAATTAAGCACTGGCTAAAAATATATCCACAAAAATCAATAATAAATAAAAAATATACAAGTAAAACAGTTTGAGTTGTGAATTATCAAACTTAAAAAAACAAAAATTCTACTTTAAATGTAAGATAATGTCCAAAAATAAATAATGTTGTTGCTAATATGAAATAATAATAATAATAATAATATTGCTGCTACTGAATTTCTTATTTTCATTTTTAATGCATTCTTAGAGACCGTTTTTGGTGAAAATGGGGATCTGTAAGTTTTGCAAAGAAAAATTGACTTACCAGTACAAATATATGAAAAAGTAACAATATCTCTACCAATAATAAAGAAAAGTGTGTGCATTAGCACTCTACAGACCAAATCAACTACAACTACCAAATTTCGCACGTATACAGCTTGAAGTATAGGATTGTGCACCTCAGAGCAATTTTTTGAAATTTTAATTAGAATTTCATTTAATTAAAAATTAACTGAATTTGGTTTTTTTTCCATATTATTTCCGAAAATATTTTCACTCAAAAATAAATTTTACACTGTTTCAAAATTTTTTAAATGCCTTTTTAACAATACCAATTTAATAGTATTGCAATTTTTACTGAATTTTGATAGTTTTTTAAAAATATTTTTTGTCTAATTTATAATAACACACTGTCGTTCTGAAGTTCATTCCATTTTAATTCTTTCATTAAATACTCAATTGCGCAATTTCCTTCCATTGATGAAGGGTTTAGAAAAAAGATTTGTTTAATATCTGTAGTTTACGAGATGGATAAAAAAAAGTAAGGTAAAAATGGATGGATATAAAAGTAAGGTTATAATGCGAAATTTATAAGATCGATGAATCACACAGTTAAATTTTTAATAGCGCCATGATGTCATGGGATTGATCCCCATTAGAAAGTTCATGCACAAAATGAAAAAAAGATTATATAGCCGTCAAAGTCGACTAACATGAAAATATATAAATGCAACAATCACAATTTGAATTATGAATCCTCAAATTTTGTATTAAAAATTTTTGTATGTTCTATCAGTACGAGAAATATTAAAGGAATCAGATTATATAACTGCTGCTACGAATGTTATCAAATAATCAGTTTTTATTCATTATCTTTATAATGATAATAGTTACAGTGATTAGCGTATTTTTTTATAAGAGATTTAAAGTAATTGAAGAATAGATTTGCTTCATCATTACTTTTATTGCATCGAAACTGTCTGCAACTGCAGAGTTTATTTATCTACAATCTGTGCAACAATTAACAGTTAGAACTGCTGAAAATCGTAGCGAAAATAATCCTTTGCTTCAGAACTTAATGATCAACACAGATACAAATTGCTTTTTTTTATGTCTTCCGTTTTAATCACTTTTAGGCAATTTTAGGCGTCAACAAGGTTATGGTTTGCTTTATTTTTTTTATTACATTGATTTTCGCAGAATGGAATTCTAACACCTAATATATCTATTGCGGAACATAACCTATTCACGCATGCTTGTATGAAAATGTCATACACTTTGGAGACATCTTTTCTGGGTTAATGAGGTGACTTCCGATGAAACTGCTTCCCTAGACAATTTTTTTTCTTCTGGTTATTCAGTAATTAAATTGCCAGCAGTCGAGGAGTTTTTAAAAATGAGATTTTCAAATAATGACTGCCGTTTTTGTTCAACGTAATTAAAAAAAGTACTAATAATGACAGAAAAAGAGGGTATACATACATGCATATTTAAATTACATAATAGACTAGTTTAGATTATATGAAATATAACAGATTTTTTTCTCCAGAAATTAAAATCTCATCTTTGCTTTGATTGAGATATAAAATAATCTACTACATATCTGCAATATTTACAATGTTCTAAATTTTGTTCAGTTAACTGTTACATAAAATGAAACATTCTAAATTATCATCGGCGATCATTTTATACAAAAAACCTCTTGAATGCTTAAAAAAACACGCTTCAGACTAAAATGAATATAAAACAGTTTAATACTCTTCTTTTTTTTGTCTTAAGCAATCAATTTTAGAATTATGGCTGCGGAATCTCAAATAATAATAATAATAATAATTTGTAAATCTACTAACTTAGTATTGCCATTATATCGTAATTTTTAAATAAATATACAGAATAAAAAGATATTCAAAATATGTACATAAATCAATTGATTTATTATAAGCTTCATGCATTTAAAACATATCAACATTAATATTTTTAATATATTAAATTAAAATTATACCAGTGCTCCAGAACGATATTCCCCTCGGTTTTAAAGACTAGTACTTGAATTTTGTTCTAAATAACGATACACTTTATTTAATAATATTGAGTTTGGATCCTCCGTTTCCATATTCTGTATACGGGGACATAAAAGAAACTGCTTTAATTAATAATATCTTTTTTTTTTCATACCTGCAGCGGAAGTTCAATTGGAATGTTTTTTTCCTATTTAAAATCATCCTAATCATAACCAAAATTTCAGAAGCATTCTAACAGCTCACTTCATCGAACTGTTTATGAAAAAAATGAATCTGTTTGCAAGCAACGCGGTTGAATTCAGAAAATGCAACACTGAATTTTTTACAAATGATTAGATATGCATAGCGTTGTTTGCTGATAAAGAATCGCTCGTGTAAGTGCGACGAATCAGTTCTCTCATACAGATCGAAGCAATTTCACGAGCAACTACTCCGTTCACCGTTATAGAAACTGGTGCGTGCGTTTTTTTAAAAAACCATTTTTGAAATTTTGCAATTTGATCTCATATTATTAGTCTTTATTAAAATATAAATTAATTGCAGAAAAAGAAAGTAAGATTTTTCATTATGATTTTGCAGTTAGTTGGTAAGAAATATTTTTACGTTTGGACTAAAAATAACAGTTTTATATACAGAAAATCCTTTCGCGCGTTTGCTTTAAATTTTATTTTCTCTAACTGAAAAATTCACCGAATAAAATTAGTGTTAGGTCTAATCTGAATCCTCAATATATGTGAATAATTGTTTCTTCGAATTTAAATTGGGCAAATTAGCATTATGCAATTTATGAATTAGTACTTCATTACTCGTTGTAGTTAAAATAATTGGTTTTTAATGATTTTAACTGCTACCAGTTTCTGCATACATATACTTATCTCATTTGAAAAATTGTTCAAAAAGGGGTCTATTTAATATTTTAACTGGTATGTACTTGAAAAATATTAAGAAGGTAGTCTATTAAAATAATTTATTCAAAATTTACTTGATGTATATTGAAAACAGAAGCTTATCAATTGATATATTCACAATTAAAGAAATTTTGGGATTGCATTACGAGTGACTTCATGACAGCTTCGTTTACAAGGGAAATGGACATTATCTTGTCTGGAGCACCGTCGTCGGGAAAAGGGGATAAGTTATCCACTCACCACAGTTCGCGCACAGTACTCTGGAGACGGCTTTCCTCTTGGAGTAGGGCTCGGGCTGTGTCACGGCGATCATCTTGCTTCTGTGCTGCCTCCTGCGGGCCGCAAACACCACGTACCTGTTGGCCAGCTGCAGCTCTCCCTCGGTGTAGGATGCGCCCCTGCACTTGCTGGAGTTCTTGCGGTAGGCGAACTCCACGACGACGCTTTTGGCGAGCGCCTGCGGGCTCTTGAACACCTTGTCGACGAGGAAGGTGGCCTGCTGAGCGGGCCCTCGCCGTGCCAGGGCTACCAGCCGGCCGTGGAAGACGATGGGAGCGAGGTAGGCCTTGGTAGGGGCGTCGGTCACGCCGTCCCCGAGCAGGGGACAGGTGGCCGCGGCGGTCGCAAGGAGTAGCAGGCTCCACCAGGGGAAGGGAGAGCAGCTACAGTGCATCGCCGCCGCTGATCCAGGAAGTGTGGCGACTCATTCTCGGGCGCTGCTCCTCCGTCTGGGCCGGGAAGCGAACTTCTGCCGAGAACGACGTGCTGCGCAGGAATGAACTTGACCGGCAGAACGCTCGCTCCTCTCTCGAGTCACGCCCTCTGCATCTCTCTCTCTCTTACTTCATCTTTTCTGCCACTCGACTCTTGATCGGCATCTCTCGGAGTCCATTGGATGCGGTAGTCTCTTACAAAGAGGACACACGGGGGAACTTCTTAGAAAAAGTAGGAGACAGAAAGAATTAAGGTGCATTTGTAATTAAGGTGTATTTTGATTATTTATTGGATAACCTCTTTACAAGGAGGAAACCAACACGTCCGAAAACGAGAGGACAAGTGGTGGAATTTTTTGGGAATAGCAGAAGAAAGAAAGTAATAAAGGTGTATTTATAATGATTATTAATTTAATAATCTTTGAGCAGATGAAAGTGAAAATGAAAGGATACTTGGAGGATATTTTTTTGGGAAAGTAGCAGGGAAAAAGTATTTAAGGTGTATTTAAATGATTAGTTATTTGATAATCTATTACACTTTACAAAGAGGAAAGAAAGTAAATGAAAGGACACATTGTGGAATTATTTTTGGGGTGGAAATAACAGTATCGTAATTAAGGTGTATTTATAAAGATAAACATTTTTTTAAAAAGAAATTCGAATCGCTCATCCGAAACATTTTGGAATGATAATGATTTTTGGGCTTGATTCATCTGTTTTTATATTATTAAGAAAAACTTCTCTTAATTATATCGCACACAAGAATTTTTTTTAATATCATTGGCACATATAGAAATGCATTTGTTGAAATAATAAAAAGTATAGAAAAATATAATTATCAGAAATTAATTCGATTGGAAATACGTAAAAAGGAAATTTTTTGACTGAAAAGCTAATTTACTGAATTTTAAAGTGGTATAAAAATATTTTTTGTTCACTAATACATTCCAATGTTATAAAGAAAAAAAATATTAACTTTTTGATTGAGTTTTAATCAAGAATATAATAAAAAATTTTGTGCTGTTAAAAAAATGTACTTAAGAAATAATAGAATACTAAATTTATCAATTCTAGTTTATTGGCAGGTCAAAAGTTTATTCTGTAAAGCATTTTGAGCGATCTGTGTCAAACAATGTTGCATGTTAAAATAATGTACTTTATCAGTAATGCTTTTTAATTTATCTATTTCTATTCAAGCCAATTATATTTCTATTAGCCATTTCAGAATAAAAATTCTATTTGAATTGTCATCAGACCGTAATTAAAAGGCGTTTGGAGCATGGCATCATTCTTTTGCTCCGTCACCATAATTGTGCTTCACAGAGGTATATGGATGCCCTATTGTTTCATCTACATGGCAACCCCTTGGACTAAGCTTCATCTGTATTCCCCTAGATCGACGGAATATCCTCTTCATTTATGTTCTTAGACACCTGTTACCGCCCTCTTTGTCGATAAGTTATTAAAAACCATTACAAATGTTAGCGATTAACCTCTTGTTTCTACCTACTTGTATACGTAGCATAAAGAAAATATTATAATCGAATTCGAGATTTTGACCAAACTCCACATCTTAGACTTTTCTGAATTCGAAAGTCATATTTTAAGAAAATGCTTGCTTGCCTATCTGTCTGTCCATAGGTCTGGGGTAAGGATAACTCAAAAACACACTGAGTTAAAACGATTTAATTATATTAACGTCCCGCTGTAAAGTAACACTAGGACTATTTTGGGACGGACTTCATAATTTTGAACCACGGTCAAATGACGAGGACGACAATTGAGCTTGCACCACCGTGCTGCAGGACTAAATTTTAACCAAAAACAAAGGAAATAAAGAGAGAGAGGGGGGAGAGTTTAGTTTAGTTATATATTAACGTCCCGTTTTAAAGCAACACTAGGGCTATTTTGGGACGGACTTCGTCATTTTAACCGCAGTCAGAATGACGAATAATACACCTGAGCTGGCACCCCCCTCTCCGCATCACACCACACCAGTGGAAGGACGCTTGGCCCTGACGGATTTAACGTGGAATAGACCCTCTTACGCGACGGTTCTTTGGTGGAATCGGGACACGAACCTAAAACCCCATGGCTGACGAGCCGAGACCTTACCACCAGGTCACCGCGGCCATGAGTTAAAAACGGATGTAATTTGATATATAGTCCTGAGACAAAATTTGTAGATTTCTATCAATTTGGGAGCAAAATCCGTTCAGAGAAAGTCTGCCTGTCAGGTTGTTCGAATATAAGTTAGCACGTTAATTACAAAACGAAGGAAACTGGAAAGATAAAATACGTTACACATATTTAACTTCGACGCTGTAGACACCTATCAAATTTTAAGTTAAATCCAACAGAGGAATGTACTTTCAGAAACATGTAAATTCGGTATCTCAAAAACGCAAAGACTTATATATATATATATATCAAATTTGATATGCGATGTTCTGACTATAAACGTAGTTTTGTGTAAATTTTTCGTTCCAGTTAATTGGAGTTTAGTTTAGTTTAGTTTATTTATATTAACGTCCCGTTTGAAGCAACACTAGGGCTATTTTGGGACGGACCTCGTAATTTTGAACCGCGGTCAGATGACGAGGAAGACACCTGAGCTGGCACCCCCCTCTCCACACCACACCACACCAGCGGGAGGACGCTTGGTCAAGACGGATTTAACGTGCAACAGACCCCCTTACACGACGGTTCTTCGGTGGAATCGAGTCTCGAACCTTAAACCCTCCGGTTCCGAAGCCGAGACCTTACCACCAGGCCACCGCGGCCCCCAGTTAATTGGAAAAAAGCGTCTAAAACACAAATGCGATTTTCTGATATAAATCGCTTGCCAAAGATTAATAACCCGAAATCTCCCCAAGAATGATACGACAAATTCAGTCAAAGGACTAAGTTTACATCAAAGGCTAATATCTCATAACTATTGCATGCCAATGCCGTACAAGGCGTTCTCTGGATAACATAGAACGCGAGAAAGTTTTGGGAAGACCACTCTCAAAACTTATGTGGAATGGTTTGTGGCATAAATGCGATTGCATCTGACGAGGGAGGCGAGCAAGAAGTGAGCGATTTGCCTTGGGTGAGTAAATGAGTTGTGTAGTCTACTCGGTCCAATAAATACATTAAATTAAAAATGACATTTTTATTTTGCGTAGATGATGTAAATTATATTTATATCTCAAGTATAAATAATTTAGAACATGGATTTTGCTTTTAAAATTTCAACCTCTTTAGACTGGAAATCTCAATGAATCGGATCACATGATCAAATAGTTGAAAACTGAATTATGTATTTTGCAAAAAGTTTTCTAACAGTTGACTCATTTATAAAATGTAATTTAAGATAAAACCGGTTTTAAATTTTATCATTTTGAATTTTTACGCTAGATTGTGATATTTTTTTAAAATTAAATTTTAAAGCAAAATAAACTTGAGATTTATTTTTTATTTTAAAGTTAATATATTTTTAAAATGTTGAACTTTGAATAATTCTTAAAACCAATTTTTTAACCTACATTCCAAAATTACAAATTAATAAAAATTTCGTTTTTATTTTCACTAGCGAATTTATTGGAAAAAGAATACGTTTCTGTAAGATTATCTTCGTAAATAAAATTGATTGGTATTATAAATTTTTAAAAAGTACATAATTAAAATATGCGATATTGTAATTCTTAGATTTGTGCTTTTTTCACTTTTAATAGAGTTTGGTTTAGTTATATTAACTTCCCGTTTGAAGCAACACTTAGGCTATTTTGGGACGGACCTCGTAATTTTGAACCGTGGTTAGATGACGAGGATGACACCTGAGCTGGCACCCCTTTCTCCACACCACACCGCACCACACGACACCACACCAGCCGGAGGACGTTTGGTCAGGACGGTATTAACGTGCAACAGACCCCCTTACACGACGGTTCTTCGGTGGAATCGGGTCTCGAACCTGAAACTCTCCGGTTCTGAAGCCAAGACCTAACCACCAGGCCACCGCGTCCCCGCTCTTAATAGATTGTTTTTAAAGTTAAAATATTGATTTTTGAATTTTTATCAAGATTCTCTGTAATCCTATTATTAAACTTCTGAAAGTAGGGATTCAAACATAAATGTAACAAATTATTTACCTGTACCACAATTGCATATAAAAAATCTATTATTAATTAATTTATATATTATTAAGAAATTGTGCTTTTTCATCTACATGCACTCATATTTTTAGGTTTTCCTACCTAAATGCCTTTTATGATTTGAATGAATCAAAAAGACACTACCTCTATTGAAAGTCAATGACCAAGTACTTTAATGTAAGTTCTTAAATGAAGCAAAATGCTTTATGGAAAATAAATATACCGATTTTAAAACAACAATTGACATTTTGAAGATTATTTATCGAAGTTAGTCCCACTCTAAAGACAAAAGAAATTTTACAAAATTGAAACTTGTGGATTGTTATCCGTTCTATGAAGAATTAATTAAAAAGATACTAGATACTCGATATTCAGGTTGTTAAGTAACAGGCTTCGTTTAGGTTAAACGAATGAAACGATCTCGAGTATCAGGTCCTCAGCGAGAAACATTGTAATTTATACATATTCGACTAAGCAGAAATGCTATTCTTTAAGAAAAAATGACATACATTTTTGCTTAAAGTTTTCAAATATCTGTGATCCATTTATGAATATAACAATTTTATGCCTAAATTGTTCCCATGAAATTTTTTTTAGACTTTAACTTTTAATTAACTTCTTGTTGTATTTAAGTGAGGCATACCTTAAATTGCTGAGCTACAAAACAGTTAAAGAATAGAAATTTTAATTATGTTAATACGTTAAAATGAAAATTCGTTAATCAGAAAATAGAAAGTGTTCTCAAATGGAGTAGACGAAAAATAAGGTTATGATATTTTGTAATGCCTTGAATTAAAAAGAGAAAATTTTATAAATCCTTAAATTAAAAAAAGAACAATTTCAGATGATAGAGTCCCAACTATCGTTAGGAAAAAGGAATCAGGGAATTCACTCAAGGACACATGATGAAATTTGAAAATTTTAATATGGCATTACTTGCTGAATTAGTCGTGTAAGGGGGTCTGTTGCACGTTCAATCCCTCAGAGTCAAACGTCCCCCCTTTGGTGTGGTGCGGAGAGGGGGGTGCCAGCTCATGTGCCGTCCTCGTCATCGCGGTTCAAAATTACCTGGTCCCTCGTGAAATAGCCTTAGTGTGGCTTTGCAACGGGCCGTTAATATAACTAAACTAAGCTTCTGAATTAGTTTATCATCTTAAAATAAAAAAAAGCCATATTTCTAAAACGAGCTTTGAAACCATCTTTTACATTTAAATCATATAGAATTAGTTATTAGGTTAAGAAAAACAAAAGAATTTAAATAGGCATGATGTTCCGCTTTCATTGCTCTAAAAAAATTTTACCTGAATTACAGAAAGCTAAAAAAAATTAAGTCCCAGAAGTTGTCGAATGTTCCAAGCATTTTTATTCCCTTTAAAAGCTTTAGTTCCTCATGGATATTAGTTCTTACAACTTCAATATTGCAATGTGAGTTAGACTTCAATTCTCAAGTTTTCTAACGCTCTAAATTCAAGGAAGCTCTCTGCATATTTTCACAATACGACGGCAGCTCATGGCAGTATATCTGCTGCTGCCATCTGCCGATGGTAAAATAATTTACCAATTCAATTGATACTAGATTGCTCAATTAAATATTCTTTCTAATTACGCGACAACGATCATCTTTTCTATGTATATAAATCAAGCAGTTCACATGCAAGTAATTTATAAGTAAAAATCGTGTTTCTTAAAAGAAAGATATAACTAATAGTATAAGCTAATTTGTTCCATTTCATTTGGTTATATAAACGCTCCCCTCTAAAGCTCATAATTTTAAAATATGGTTAGATGTCGTGAGAGACAACAGACCCTACATCTCATTTTCTAAATTTCAGCCAATACCTGTTAATTTGTCATGTTGATAGCATTTATTTACAAGTATAAGCTTTTCCACTGTGAAATTTATTTTACTTTTATTTTATAAAAAAAAAAAGACTAGATAAATGAATGGGAATGCAAGATTCATATAGTCAGGGAATAGCACCAGAAAAATTTGGTATTACAACCTTGTTAATTTTTTTTTTAAATTTCTAAATTTTAGGAAAAATTTATATTAATATATAATAATGATCATTTATAATAATGAATAGTATTTCTAATAATGCATTTTAAATTAAAACCTACGGGGTAAAACCTATTGATTCCGAAAAAAAAAGACACTTAATTTTTAGTAATAAAATTTTATTCTTAAAAACTTTTTTTTAATATGAAATTTTGATGTCAGAATGGGCTAAAAATCAAGAAAATTCAGACATTCATCCAATCGTACTTCTATATCTATATCCATACTTATAAATAAAGCTCAATGTGTGTGTGCGTGGTGTGTGTTGGCGCTCTATAGGCCAGGTCATTTGACTTACAGCTACCAAATTTGGTACATGTATACCTTAGAGTTTGGAAATGTGCACCTGGGGTTCCTTTTTTTGAATTTTTAATTAAAATTTTAATTATTAATTAAAAACTAACTTTCCCGCCAAAAAAAATCTTCCATTTTCCCCACCGCCAAATGAGTGAGGCTTCAGTTTTTTTCCCCAACAGTAATGAAGCTAGGGTTAACATTTTTCGGCCGATTATTTCAAACGATTCTGTTTATTTTCTTAATGTTTCATGCATTTAAAATTAAATATTGTTAATTAATCGATCTTTCAGATTCATTCTGAAGTACTTTTGAATTCCTTTATTCTGCGTTATTTTAACGCAGAATAAAGGAAATTAAAAATTTCTAATCTGCATAGCGTTACCCCAACTGGCGTAGAAAAATTCACGCATTTGCGTTACCGTAACTGGCGTTGAAAATTCACGCATGCGCATTGTGTTCTGATTGTTGACAATTATTATCAACGGATGATTGTTGATTTAAATTATTTTTAGGTTAATTGCATGCTTTTGTAATTAAATTGTATTTATGTTAGTTATATATTTTTTGCATATGCTTATAGTTTTAAGTATATCGTTTTTTAAGTAGTTTTTTAAACCTGTTTTCGACCGATTATTTTAAACGATTTGTTTTATTTTCTTAGTGTTTGATGCATTTAAAATGAAACATTGTTAGTGAATCGATCTGTTCATGATGAATCTGAGAAAATTTTGTTGAGGAATTCTTGAGATATTACATAAATTAAGAAAAATATTCTTTAGTGCCCATAAAGTTTAAACGCTCAGTGACTCTGTTATCAGTAATTGTATTATAAAAAAATGCTTTGTTTCAGTAAAAAAAATTGTATTATATTAATTGCAGATTAATTCTTTCCACTTTAATTTAAAGCATAAATTCTACGGGAGCTAACAGAAAATTAGTGAGATACATATTACTTTCTGAATGAAGGCTTTTATAATATTATGAGTGAATTATATGACTATCAAAATTGGAAGTTTTAAAATATTTTGATGAAAAATCTATTAAAGTAGGAATTGCGTAAAATATTTAATTATTAAAATTTAAACCAACATTAAGATTGGCGAACCAGCTGGTCGCCAAAGGCGGCTAGTTTTTAAATAAAGCAAAAATTTGTACACGAAATGAATAATGAATAATTCGATATCTTATTAGAGTTTTATATTCTTGCATAAATTGCAATTCATTTACGATTAAGATTCAGAATTTAACAGAAATTTTATTTAACAGAAATTTTATTTAACATTAAACAGAAATTTTACACACACACACACAAAAATGTTGATTATCTCTTTTTTTAAATGCGAAAATTAGTCCTGTTGAGACACATTTTTAAATATTTACAATTGAAATCTTGATTTAAAAAAATTAGAATTTTTTATCGATTTAAGTTTCGATTATTGTTTCAAGAATTCAAAGGGAAAAAATTTATTTCTCAAACATAGGGAAAAATAAATAGAAATTATCAAAATATTCAATATTTTATTTATTTTTATCTATTATTCTTATATTTTCCCCTAAAAATTTTACTGTTATGTTCATTCCTTTTGCATCAATTTAGAATTCGTGTTGTAGTACAATTAGGCTTAATATTAAGCTAGCTATTGTACAATTTACTGACATACTGCATTCTCATTTTTCAGTCACTGAACTTATTGTTGTGTATATCCTAGTATTTGCATATCTGAACTATAAAAATATATATAATTAGTGATATTCTTTACCGATTGTCTAAAATTCTAATAAATGGGATAAAATAAATAAACGAATATGAACAATAATAAAATGATAAAAATAAAGCAATGCTAATTATAATTAAAATATTACAAAAAATGCTGATTTTATCAGTTAAGCAAGAAATGTTAATGATCTGAAGCGATCTTCTTAAAGCATTCTCGTACATTCTCCAATAAATGTATTATATGCTCTCCGTCATAAAACTTTCGACTTTGGACAGATCCGTGAACACCACGAGTTATCAGATATTTATTTTCAGAGATCTTCTTATTATGGCTTCGTGTTCCGTAGTATAGAAAAGAAAACGAAATATCAATTTCTACGTTTTTTTACTTTATCATGCATGTAATATAGAGAAAGTATAGTAATCGCCAAAAAATTCGAATTGGAGATTTTGATTAATCTTCACAAAGAACATAGACAGACAGGCTGACAAATGAATATTTTCCAAATATATGTCCGTCTGTATGTTTGTTTGTGACAAAGATAACTCAAAAATACTTTCAGTTAGACTGATGAAATTTGGTATACTCTCTTTACATAAAATGGGTGGTAGTCAACCACATGGTAGTCTTTGTACAAGCTTTTTAAATTATATTGAACATTTCTGAGTTGAAAAAATTAAAAAAAAACATGAAAGATGTAGAATTTCATGGGTAATGACATGTTATTCGTCAACACTTAATGCGTTAGCAAAAAAGTCAAGCGAATTCATCAATATTCATCCATCTTACTATCCTTTTATGAATTAGTAGTGGTTACACCTCGGAAGTCAGGGGGAATATATATATATATATATATATATATATATATATATATAACCAGATTTTTTCGAATCTCCATGTTTTAGACCTCCTCGAGTTAAGAACACATTTTTGGCATTATGTTCATCTATCCGTCTGTCTGTGACAAAGATAACTCAGACATGCTTTGATATAAATAGCTGAAATTTCGTATATGGTATTATCCTCAATTTGTAGCTTTCTGTCAAATTTTGAGAAAAGCCTGATAAAAAAAAGTTTGTCCATCGCTTCGATTGCAAGTTAAAGAATAGAGCTAAATGTGCCAAACTCGGTACACAGATTTAACATCAATATTGTGGACACCTATCAAACTTTTAACCAAATTCCACAAGGGATTGAATTAGTACCGATTTATATATTTAGAAGTATGTGAACTCAAAAATTCAAAGATGCAATGACTTTAATATACCAAATTTGGTATTTGATATTGTAATTTCAATTGTAGTTTTGTGTAAAATTTTGGTTCCAATTGTTTGGGAAGAAGGTACCTTTAAAACACAAATTCACCTTTATTAGAGAGTATTCGATAAAGTCTTGGGGATGCGACTTCAGTTGGTTTCTTTCTCACAGAAAGAACAGTATAATTTTCGAAACATTTGATCTCGTGATTTAGAAGAATTTCCACGTTTCAGACTTCTTGAGTCCATCTCACAGTTTTAGAATACCTATCTGACTTCATAACTTATGCAACCGTAACACAATAACTCAAGAATCCAACAAGTTATAGATATAAAAACTAGTCAATTACGCTTTTGCCAAATTTTCGGAATTCCATCAAATACATCAATGAGAAGTAAATCTTTTAAACACGGTAACTCAAAAATGTTAATACCTAAGTAGTTGAAATTAGGTATACAAATTTAGCAATAGAACTGTAGGATTGCATTAAATTTTGAACTTATTTATTCAAAAGGTTGCCAATTTGTCAGTTAGTATTTTTGAGTGTATCTGAATAAAATAATTAAAAAATTGCAAGAATATAAATAGATGAGTTTTAGTATTTGCCCTTATTGCCAAAATAATTGATGTGTACAGAATTTTGGTTTCAAATGAGTTAAAATGAGATCCCAAAGTTCAAATACTAAGTCATTATATTAAAAAAATGGAGTCATCTTGATTCCTAAAATTGGCAGAAGGAGCATTCTTCTTGCAGACATTGCCGTTACCTTCGTGGCTGTGCAGCCTTTCTCCAAACGTTTCGCTATACATTTGAAAAAATGCAAATTCTTCTTAAACGGAAGGAAAAGATGAGGCTTTATTATCCAGAACATGGGAAAGTAATGAGGTAAAAACTACTCTTCTTAACTTAGTTTAGAATGTAATGAAATATTGCCCGAAACGTTGAATACCCAACAAAATTTACACATTGTAAAGGTCGAATGAGAATATGATTCAGTTCAAAAGATTCTTTTAAAAACCAGCAGTCGGTTAAATGTTCTCCCGTTGACATGACTTGGAAATTTTATGAGGAGATGAAGTTTAGTTACCATTAATATCCTTTGACCAGAATTTGAATTTATACTACAGAAATCTTTTATTTCCAACAAGGCGTTCATATACCGTAACTAAACTAATTTATACCTAGAAACACCTTGAAAGAAAGCAGACAAAGTACGTCATAACTTGCTTTCAGAAGTGAACTGTTTGAAGATGAAAAAGATGATAAATCAAATGAGTGTCGTAGTAAATCGGAGCAGCCTGAGAAGTTACAAAAGAATTGGATATAATACTTATACCAATTTAGAAAATAGAACAATTTGATAAGAGAGTTCCTTATGAATTGAATAAGTAACAACAACAACAACAACAAAAATCTGAGGTTGTGAGGGCTACTCAACAATTCTTCTAAATAGCTGACATTATCTATCTTGGTATTGTGTTGTTATTTGAGAGTTAAAGTAGATTCTATACGTAAAGATGTTTTGGGCAGCATTTGGACAAGGAATAGATACCAAAACAATTCCCAGAGTCGAAATTTCCTCAAAAGAAGGTTATGGTTTTAGTTTGATATCTATTTAAAGAAATCGTTCTCGGCAATTTTCTGAAGCCTGGTAAAGTTACAACACCTGAAAAATATTATCAAAAATACAAAAGACATCAAAAATTGCTATGTTTCTTTCTTGCTCTGGCCAACAGAAAAAGAAAAATTCTTAGTAATGACAATTTCCGACCAAATGTTTTACAAATGCAACTGCGGAAGTTAAGCGAAATGATTTATTTTATTTTACCTAACTCACAACCTAAATATAAAAACCTTTATCCATCTGACTAGCATTTTTTTTCAATATGTTTCTCAATGGATAGGTGCTCAATAATCGAGAGAAAAAAATACGCATCAAAATTTACATTAGTTTTAAATCTCCAAAAAATCTTTTCAGAGATGAACAAACTTATGTCGTGTTAGGAAAGATATTAGATTACAATTCATCATTCTTGAATTAATTAATGATTTTTATATTTATGGTACAATACTTTAAATTTGACTCATAAAAGTGCAATTATATCTGAACCAACCTAATATATGCTAAAATGTGTAACTGGTTATTATGATAGAATCCATTTTCGAATGTTTGTACACATCAGAATAATAATGAATAACCTCTTGACATTCCTAATAATTATCTGCAAAAGTTTATTCATTTCAAAATGTTTGACTGATTTTTCAAGTAGCAGTAATTAGATAAGATTTATGAGAGTCAGTTGTCAACAGATGCTGATATCAGATTCAGAGATAGGAATGGAATCAGTTGAACTATCAGGAATAAAAGGAACCTTTGTTTCACTTTTTCTGATAGTTTAATTTATTTTTTAAAGTAATGACGCGAATAGTATTAGTGCTTTCGATTCTTAAAACGACAGATGTACAATTATGCGCTGCATTAAAAAGCTCCTGTATTGGATAAAGAAAAATTATCCATTTGAAACGTAATTGAATTATTTTCCTTCTTATTTTCAATATCATATGGTTTTCTTAAAAATCATTTTAGTTATACAAGAATTTTCATATTTCCAAAATAGTTCGCAACACAGGATATTTTTTTTAATTTTGAATTTCAAATTATAAATCTGTGCTCGCCAGATATCATTATTATTTTATTTGAGATTTCACTTTTTCATATATCAGATACATACATTTTAGAATCTTAAAATCGAAGTATTTTATATTTTATTCCAATTAAGAGTAATAAATTTTATATCTTTCATCACCAGACAGGGTACTCTGAAAAGAATTTTAAAGGAAAGAAAAAAGATTTATGATGCCAAACACTAAACTTTATCGCGTCCATTGGCACTTCAGTTATCAGAAGCTCATAAACGATAAAATAAATAGCACTAAAGTCGAAGACTCAAAATTTATTATTGCAGATTCCTAGACAACTTCGGAGCTTAAATTAATATTTTCTCCAATTTCTCCATTTATTTTTGCACTTTATAATTTGCTACCATATTAAAGTGGAACGATTTATGATTCTCTGCTTGAACTTTCAATTTACAATTTCTAGAGCCATTTATAAAACTATTTTTTGTTATAAAAATATCTTAAGGTATGCCTTTATACATTTTTATGAGATAAATATTTTTTAGAAGAAAGATTTTAGATTTTATATCAGTTTATTAGAATATATATTAGTATATAATACATTTTAGAATTTAAATTTGTTAAATGTTTTTAAAAACACTTTTAAATTTAAATTATGACACACTTTAGGTGAACTTTTCTTCCATAGGTCGTTGTACCCACTTTTCACATATTTTTAACTTTTCCATACGTAGACAAGGAAAAGCAAAACATAAATACGTTTATGTCATAGAATTTTCATATTTCACCCATACAGAAATATAAGATATTTATTTTTAATTAATAACTGATCTAAAGATTTCGAATAACAAACATTTTTAATCTCAAATTTGGTACTTGGCGCATAATGCTTGGTGCTTGAAATATTAAGTTCATACTGGCTTTTTCAAGAGATTAAAGTGATTAATTATGTAAAGAAAACAGAACCTAAAAGTATTCTAGCTTCATGCAATACACCTTCGTTTTAATACTCGATGTAGTAACATATATAAATGTCTTAACATAAACTGATTCTAAAAGGATAATTACAGTAATTGAAAATTCAGTTAACGTTATAGTAAATAATTTACATTGAGTGAAATGCAATTACTTATCTACACAGTAATCTACACAAAATATTAATTAACTTATTTACACAAAATATTTTAGGTTATGTTTCTTTATTTTTTGCGGAAATATTTTTGACTTGGCGCAGGCTTTTGTAATCCACGTTCGTTTCAGTTCTATAATAGGAGATTATTATTATTTCCATAATGTGTAATCAAAAATTTAACACTCTATGCTTGGGTTTTGAAACTGATGATGTGATACAAATGATTAACAGGTGCAACAAAATAAAAATTAGATCTGAACTTTTAGTCATTTGAACTTTAGATATCGAAATTAAAAAAAAGGACAAAAGGAATCTGTAATTAGAAAATTAAAAGCTGAAAAAAAGTGTTTGTTAATACATTCTAAAAAATATGACTTTTAAGTTGATAAATATATAATTATTCAATAAAAATGCACATACTTGAAATGACAAAAATGAAATCTATGCAATAAATTCAAATAAAAAAGATATATGAATTGTCATCCAGGTATATTGAAATTCCAAAATGTTAAAATACTTACAAAATCATGCCAATGCCAAGAAATTATTAAATCAGTTTAGGAAATTGCAGAAATTTTAAAAGACTGTGTTTAATGATGAATTGAAATACTTACATATTGAAAATTTTGCTTTTATTCGATGCATTAAATGTAAAAATAAATTTGTCTGCCGAAAGCATTTTAACATACGTAAAAACCACGGATGATTTATGAGAAACAGTGAAATATATTTGATATTTCGGCAAAAATGGAATTAAAAATTGTTTTTAAATTAACTTTCAAAAATTGATTGAAAATTTGAAAAAGATTGTACACTCATGAAATCAATGTCACTATAAATATAATATGAATATTTTGAATTTTGAGGTGGTATAAAATATTTTTTGTGCAGTTCTTTGTTTAGAAGTTTTGGAGTAAAATATTCCAACTCTCATTTCATCCTTTTACAGAGTCTTAAAAACGTTTTCCACCCTTTTTATTTAATTAATGCTTTATAAAAATGCTTACTTCTGTAAGTTCTAATAGTCCGAGTGAAGGGATAAAAATATTTTTAAAGATACCTAAAATTGCCTAATCTAATACGTGGATACCTGGATAAAGATACCTAAATCAACACGTGTCAAAGAATCCCATCCCTATCAGAATCTCATAGTATAAAATCACTGAGGGAAACATTTAGGTCTCTTCCTCTCTATTGTTCTTGTGTTGTGATGTAGACTGACATATTTCTTTCCACTTTGTACCTAATATACTTCAAGGGATGGAATAAATCGAGTTTAAAGATTCAAAAGTGTCGAATTAAAAAGACAAAAGTGTTCATATATATATATATATATATATATGAAATATTGAAATCAAATTTACTTAAATTCAATATTAGATAACCCCACAAAAGCAAAGAAGAAAAAAAATATAGAATAGTTAAGAAAACTTCATTTTAACTATTCAGTTTATTAAAAATTTCTGAAAATATTGCAATAAGAATTTTTTTTCAAAAATACATAATATAGATATTAAATTTCAAAATTCAATCCGTCAAAAAATGGATTAAGTCAATTTATATAAGGGTGCGTAAAAATTCATTTACTATGCGATGTCGTTGATCTCGTACGGAAGTATGTTGCTTTTGAACGTTTGCTGCATAATTGAATAAATAGTATATTAAAGACTCTCCTCAAATTTCATCTTTGAAGTTCATCGCATAAAAACAGAAGAATGCAGTAAAACATTCATTTCTCTCATATAAAAATAATCCCAGAATGAAATAAACATAATGCGATTTCACTTTATCCATTATATTCTTAATGATGCTTCGTATCCGAAGTCATTTCAAGGCTGATGATTAATTAGCATTCTATTTTGGAAAAAAAAATGAGGAGTCATTACTGGAATTAAAATGAGTCTCCATAAAGAGACAAAGGAAATCCACAGGTGGGACGAAGCCAGGATGCCCTCCATAGGTGTGACATCGCATAGGAGGAATGTGTGGTATAAAACAGGAAATATAGAATTAAATAGTTTTTTTGTAGATTACCGAGGAAGCAGCAACACAAAAAAAGCATTCCAGTATATAACCTTTTTACCCTAATTCGAGGCAAGAATGTCGTTTAACAACACCTTGACATTTACGTTTTGGTGACTCCACCTCAGATGCCAGCTTCTTTCTTTCTTCGAAAAAAAAAAAGGCTCCTCTTATATTTGTGCGCTTCATCCGCATAAATTAGTTTAAGTGAAATTTTGATGATAAATGACAAGTTACGTATTTCTCGACTTACTTAACTCTCTGTGAAGTGCAACGTTCGGTTACATGAATGAATCGCTTTCACTAAGCGATTCATTCTTACTTTCTCGTGTGCGAAGCATAGAGAAGATTCGAACTCGAGAATCTTCGTTTCAGATCTCCCTAAGTTTCAAAAACATATTTTCGATA
>JAPMOR010114338.1:87712-148057 GCA_026543865.1 Argiope aurantia
TGAGTAGTAGAGCGATCCTACCAAATAATATTATTTAGGTTTTTGAGAAGTTAGTAGTAATACATAATCTTTAATGAGTTTAATTACATACAGAAAATTAATAAAAGATTGCTTTAATTTTAATATTTTTCAACGAAATAGAAACGCTCGTTTCTTAATAATTATAAAGCTGGAAAATTATTTTACTGCTTAAAATGACTTTCAATGCAAAATTATTCACTTGGGCAGTTCTAGCGTCGTATTTCACTGCCGTATCGACAAAAAAGAAACCCATCGTGAAGTGTGTAGGATTCTAATCACCCAGGTTTGTCATTTCTTCAACGAGAGGCGTTGTCGATTCTTAATTCGCTGTCTAACAGACTTATTTGCATTAGCGCATCGCTTTCAAACCCATTTTTTTCGTCTTTCAAACTTTTTTCTTGTTTAAAATGCATATTTTCTCCGTCTAGGATTTTTCTTTCACATTTTTGCATTAATGGAATGTAATTGCTTCGTGTCTACCTCCTAGTTTTGTCTGGAATAATACATGGTGGCAAAGATGTTTAAGCATTTATTCACTGATTTGTTATTAATACTCCATTTCTGCAAGGAATACTATTCAGATAAATCTTTTAATTCATTCCTCCGATAATAATTTTAAGCTTGTAAGTGAAGAAAAATTCTTATAATAATCATCTAACAACTGCATCGGGATTTTGATAAGAATTTCGAGGTTTCCAGTTTCACGTTTTAGATTTTTCTAATCTTCCCTCAGCAGAAAAAAAAAAATATTATTTGAAATCTATCTATCTATAAACACAATAGCTCCAATATAGGACCAGTTAAACAAGTGAATGTAGGTATCAGTCTTTGCACCAATGGGAACAATGCTGCAAAGTGTACTTTTAGATGAAGTAAATTTACCAGCAGATTTTCAATGAAATCCGCAAGAGGAATTCTATTTGAATTCCACTCTATATTGCAAACATCTGGGTTAGTTAGTTTAGTTTAGTTACATTAACGTCCCGTTTAAAGCAACACTAGGGCTATTTTGGGACGAACCTCGTAATTTTGAACCTCGGTCATATGACGAGGACGACACCTGAGCTGGCACCCCCCTCTCCACACCAGCGGGGGGACGTTTAGTCATGATGAATTTAACGTGCAACAGACCCCCTTACACGACGGATCTTCGGTGGAATCGGGAAATGAACCTAAAACCCTCTGGTTCCCAAGCCGAGACCTTACCACCAGGCCACCGCGGCCCACAGGAAACATCAGGGAGCTAGATGTCTGTAATTTAATATCTGGTTATATTATAAGTATAATTAATACTTGCGTCAAATTTTGAACCAATTCTATCAAAGGTTTGGAGAATTGACAGTCTGTCTTACCATTTGTTTGTGAACACAGAAATCAAATAAAAAGTTAACAAACTACACAAATAAATTTTCGTATATGATTTTTAGATCAGAAGTGCAGTTCTGTATCTAATACTGGATTAAATATGTTTATGTTATTATAAATGTAATTATGTTATTATATGTTTATGTTATATCTGTTGAGAGAACGACAATTTGAAAATATATGTAAAAATAATGAGATTTGGTATGTGAAATATCACCAAAATGGTAAATTGAACTTAATATCGGAAAACATGATGAATGCTAAAACACATGCGATTTCTTTTCACTACCCTAAAGTTAAATACAAAACTCTCAGCATTGTACAAATATACGAAAAATTAGCTAAAATAACAGACCGATTAGTTTGTGTCCAGAATTTGCTTTCGATCCTCGCCTTTTTTGTCGAAAGTGATTTTTGTTCATTAAAAAAAAAAAAGAAACTAAGTTTCCTGTAAGAAATTTGAAGCTATTTAGGCCTAAATTGTAAAATATTTCTATTTGGGCATAATTTGAGATTAAAAAAAAATAGTTTTAAACACAGCAAATTTTAAACTAAGTCTAATGATAACTTCGTAGAGTATATTATATTGCCATAATTTTATAACTATATTTATTAATATATATTACACAAAAAATGCCTTTTAGAGCCTTTAGTATGAACGTGCTTATAACCCTGAATAATAAGGAAGATTTTATGTAAAAAACGAAATAAATTTCAAAATCTCAGAGAAGTATTTACTTATAATTTCTTATAGTACGCTGGTCAATTTTGGTGATAAATTCTAATTCATAATATTGTTTAAATGCTTTGTCAGTTTTTGCATTCTACGTGTAAAGATTTACACTTTACCATTTATTACTTTACAGAAAGAAAGCCAATCTAAAAACATTATCATGTTAAAATTGTTTTCCTAACATGATATTTTCTGAAATTTACATGAAAAAAAACATCAAAATTATGGTTAATAGCGATTTATTACCATTAAAAATCATTATTATTGTGACTAAATTATGATATCAAATCATAAAACAAAAAATTATTATAAAAAAACTCGCATACATTTCCAATTGAAATTTTTAAAAAAATCGCTCTGAGGTGCAAATTTTTATTCTCCAAACGTTTGACATCAAATTCGGTATTCAAAGAATTTGTTGATTACATCTTCTATATATATTCTCTACAGAATTCTATAGAATATATATTCGGCATAGAATCTATTTTTAAAAGTATTAAATTTCTTCGACATTTCTGCTGAATTGCAATGGTATAAAACTTGGACCAACCGCGAATACTTGTTGATCTTTTAAATAACACACGATACTTTTTTTTCTCGTAAAGTTTTGAATAATGAATAATGGATGTAGAATTCCCGATGTGCCTTCTCACTATATAAGTTTTAAGTAATTATACGCTCCCTGATGTAAAAAAAAAAATGAAATGCTATTGAAGTTAATACGAGGTAATCAAATACTCTAATGGAAAATCAGGAATTTATTCGATATCTGACAAACACTTTCAATAGTAGTTTTATTATTCCTTTGCTGAAATACTGATAAACCCACAATTTTCAAAAACCCACAATTTATTATTAAAATAATCAAAATATAGTTGTAACGAGCTCACTTACATAAAATATACTGATGCAAGTGCAATACCATTTCGTTTATATATTATTTAGACCATGAGAAATCGATTTATAAAGAAGGAAAAAATAAACACTTCCGTTTTTGACACAAGCGAAAATGATTTTTTGGTACTGAAATAGGAAGAAATAATAATAATAAAAAGCTACACACGATTGGTTATCATTTTATGGTCATTTTAACATAGAATATTTTTTTGTAGTTGCATTCGTATATATATTTTTTTATTTTACAATTTTTTTCTTCTTCGAAAAATTTGAAAGATTATGGATTATGCCTATTTTTGTTTATTTAGTCGTTCTTGGTTTTTGACCTCGAGATCATTTAAAATGGCTTGGATGTTCTATTAATTCATATGTATGGATAATTTAGCCAATAATTGGATAATTAATTATTCAGATGAATCAAAGATACAAATAGGCAGATTGATTGAGAGACGCTATGTTGTAGACAGTTTCTATTTTCTATTCCGGATAGTTTGATGAAGTAAATTAATATGGTATAGTATGTATATGGTATAACATAATAAGAGAAATATATTTAACGCATTTTGTAATTTAAATTATGAAAAGAAAGAACATAGGAAAAATAAATTTTAAATAATAATGAATGTATTCATTATTATTTAATAATTATGAATTTATGCGTAAAAAATTATAAACAAACGGTGCTAAAACAATATTTGTGTTTTAACGTGTCCATTTAATTTTTGTCAGCCATATAAACCTTCCTTTTTTATGTTCTAATTCTATTTAATGTCACTTTTCACTTTTTAACGTCACTTTTCTCGTTGATGATGAAAAGGTAGGCTAGTATTTATAAATCTTTTCTTTATTCTTTAACTGAGACGTTTTCGAAGTGATTACACGTTTGCTTCAATTTGTTATGTGTAAATGAGATTTGAACACCTATACGTTAATAATGTATTTCTACGTGATTCAAGTTTTCGATTAACTAGTAATACCGGAAAATTAAGCGTTCTTCTTTGAATGGAGAATTGATCATTATAATGCTTCAGTACGTTAATAAAATTCCACCACTCTAGAGGAAAGAGTTTTTGATTTCACATCCAGGAAACGTCTTACTTATGACATTAGTTTTGAACTCCATTTTCTGGCAAAACACTCTCATCAGAAATAAAATTAGTTTATATAGAATTATCAAAGGTAACACGGTAAAGACGTCATTTAATTTAATTAATTCTATGTAGAAACATTTCCTTTCATTAACTCTTTGTACTCGAATGTTTTCTCTCAAACAACAAAGAAGGGATTTACTTTTTTTATTTAATTTATTTTATTACTTTTTAATTTCGATTGTTAAAAGTATCTACAAATTGGCAAGAAGATGCGTATGAATTTTTCATGAAAATTCCACTTAGAACTATTATATATTTTTATTTTTCCGTGTGATAAATAAGGCCTTGTATTATGGAAATGATTATGTATTGATTTACCTTTTCTGGTCTAAAGAGTTAATAATTTGAAATGGATGCAGAAATGTATGAAAAAAATTTACGATAGAGAAATATGAAATTTTAAATAGACATATAAAATTAATCTCTTTCAAACGGTGGTGCAGCGAAGGAGAACACAAGGAGAATAAGAAATTCATGGTAGAAACTAATTACATAAAAAAAATTGTGCCATGAAACTTAAAATGGATGCAGAAAAATTCTCAATTTTGAGCTGCGGGATAAGATAAAGAACAAGAATATAGATGCATAGATGCCCTTATAATCTTTTAAAAACGCATCTGCTTTTAAAGAAGCATACATAATAATAATGCAATACAAGTAAAAGCAGGTAAAAAAAATGTATGCGATTAAAAGATGATGATGAAAATTGCCATTTATGCTTTATTCATTTTCTATGCGATTTCGAGCTTCAAAACCCACTAACCAAAACAATATCTTGTTCTCACATGATAATATAAGAGACAGAGTTTGTCTGCAAATACGTTACTTTAAAGCTGCCGCCATTAGCTACCTTGCTCGTCCATAATATTGGTGTCCTTGAAGATTAAAATTTTAACTTAATTATTGAAAAATGTTTTCTGCATTGCATGTTGAAACTAATAAATATGAAAGCTGAAATGAACCCGAAACTTTGAAATTAAATCATGCTTTTAAAATAATATAATCAACGATACTGTATAGAATGAAGAGTCGGCTATTTCAGCATTTTATAGTTAATATGTAGGGCTTATGAAGCATCTAAGATCCTCTATATGAGAAGTTTGAGAATGGTAAAAAATTAAGAACAACACAAAAATATAACATCCTTTTACAAAATGTTTTAGGGCAAAATAACAAGTAAATAATTTTAAAAAAAGCTAACTATTTGAGTTTTTTGTATATCAAATATTGTAACTTCTAAAAAAATTATATATTTCTATCTTAGTTAAAATAAATACCAATAACAACAAAAAAATTTCATTATAAGCATTGGCAGAAACTATTGTAAAATTTTTATAAGTCAAATATTTATCGACGCAAAGAAACCGTATAAACGTTATCAAACAAAATGTAAACATCTTTAGTAAAAAGAAAGGAAAGAGTTGGGAACTTTGATATGCTAATTACATTTGCTGAAAAATGAAATATAATTTAATCATTTTAAACTAATCATTCAATTACCAAGCGTAAAAATATTTCCTAATCAATCACTTGATATTGTAGTACTGTTTATGCTTATCCTCTATATGCTATATCCTCTATCTTTATTACATCAAAGTGATGACGAACACCTGCTCCCATTTAATGTGTCATAACAACTAAACTCTTTTACTATCTCTCCTTTACCATTAATAAATGCGAATGTGTGAATGTATGTTGGCATTGTACAAGATAGACCTTTGATCTAGAATATCAAATTCGATTTTAATCAATTAAAAATCGAGCTAAATGTAGGTGTATTTCCAAATCTAAATGAGGCATTGATAATATTCATAACATTTTTAAATTCAAATATTGTTTTTTTAATTATAAAAATTTAGCCTTTATGCAAATTTTTCTGTTTTTGGCAATATTAAATTTTTGAAAGATTTTATACTGTACATTTCATTGTCGCAATGAAATTTAATTATTATGTAATTGTATTTCTTTAATTGTATTGCAAAAATTTTAATGCAATGTTTTTTATTACTTTTAAATATTACTCCTTATGAACTTTCCTATTTTTGTGAGAACTTTCCTATTTTGCTTCCTATTATTTGTTCTTATTTTCAATTAGCGATTATGTGCGTATTAAATGCATCGAAAATAATTGTTCAAATTTATTTTAAATAATTTCTGATTGTCTCTTTATTGTAAAAATTGAATTAAAAATCTACGAAGATATCTCTTTAATGGAAACAATTTTTCTTAAAAAACGAAAAATAGTATTTATTTCTACATTATAAATCCTTATTATTAATATTTATTTACTAATTATTTATTTACTTTAAATTTAAATAATTTAAATTTAACTTTAAGAAACTTTTTCTTTTCAATCAGTGAAACCGATACAAAGTTTAAGAGGAAACCTATTTGCTACATAGGCACTTTTTTCTATAAGTAGTAAAAGTGGAGGAAAAAAAGGATCAGTTGCATTGTTTGAAAATAGAATTGTCATATTTTTGATTTTTTTAAATGTAAAATGCCCCGTTAAACTAAGTGAAGTTTGTTGAGAAACAGAATATTTTATAATACATCGAAGTATTCTATGTATTTTTCAAAGACGTTTTTATCAAACATTTAAAGGATGAGAATAATAATAATAATTATTATAATAATCATTTTAGTCGATTTTTAAAGACAATGATGTTTCAAAATTCTTTTTTCCGATATAGGACACTAGATGGCAGCACCAGCTGAATTTCTATTGATGATCATTCCTGCATAAAACCTAAAGCCATACACTCATACAACATGCATTCTGAGATTATTTTTAATAATTACGTCACTTTTTTAAATCAAAATCTGTTATTTTTTATTATTAAATTCTAAAAAAACTTCACTCGATTTATTTATGAAAACTGTTATGTGTACTATTGATTAAGAGAGAAAAAAAATAATCTCAGGACATGATATTATTTTTTATCTTCGCTAGTATTATATTGTGGTTTCAAATAATAAAATAAAAGCATTAATAGTTTGTCATCACAGTATTTCTGAAATGGGCCCCATAGGCACGCACATGCTTTCGGTCCGTATATCGCTTTTATCATATGTTGAATGAATTTACTTTGATTTTCTTTTGTTGTTGGTCGCCATCTAGTGGCTCATATTTTATTTAAAAAAGAAGATTTGCTTTCAATTGTCTCCATGACAGTACCCAGCATCTATCTCTTTCCGTAACTGTTAATTAGTTTTTTTCAAATATCACCTCCAACTATCATACATTCTTTTCCGTAACTATATCTTTAAAAAATTATGTTTTTTTTAAAAAAATTTTTTGTATTAATGATGCCAATGGCTGATGATTTAAATGCATCCCTATTAACTTCATTTTCATTTTGGCTGATGATTTAAATGCATCCCTATTAACTTCATTTTCATTTTGGCTGATGATTTAAATGCATCCCTATTAACTTAATAAAATTTCTGACTTCACAATGCTTCTTTTTCATTATAGTATTTTTTTTAAATTTTTACAGCTGACGACATCACTGAAACAAATTCGTATTTTGATGAATTACACATAGCAATAATTCACTTTTGAAATGGAAGATAATTTTACTTCAGCCCGTGTGATTATTTTATGGAGCTGAACTTAAAAAAAATTAATGAAGACAAATCTCATGTTTCGAACTGCATCAAGCTTATTTCTATATTTATTATTAACGTCAGCATATGACAAGTATTTTTTTTATGACAAGTATATTTTATGTGTTTCTTTGCGGTGATAAAACATTTTATTGCTTTAATATTCAGTTCTGATGCTCTTTTTCCATCATTTCTGAGCAGGTTTTTAGATATGCATAATTTTTTTTACACGAACTTGAGAATTCTTGGGGAACACGAAAATTCAATAACTTATTTTTTTCCCTTTTGATTCCGCCTGTTTGGTGTTTTTTCTGCATTACCAATATTGTTTTTGAACATTCCGAATTAATCCGATGCGAATCTTCAGGTAAATGCCTACAACTGATTGACAACTTTTGGTCAACGAATTCAGATGTTTGGTAATTTATTATTTGGATTAACAAATGATATAATTTAACCTTTTTATATTTTTCAATTTCCTTTTACTATTTCGATGATCGGTCAGAAAATTAAATGCGTTCAAAAGTGATAAGAGATATTCAAATTGCTCGTCAAGTCTGTGAAAGATTGTTAAAGAAATTTTATGAATTCACTTTTAAGATTTAAAGGGCCGCGGTGGCCTGGTGGTAAGGTCTCGGCTTCGGAACCGGAGGGTTTCAGGTTCGAGACCCGATTCCACCGACGAACCGTCGTGTAAGGGGGTCTGTTGCACGTTAAATCCGTCCTGACCAAACGTCCTCCCGCTGGTGCGGTGTGGTGGGGTGCCAGCTCAGGTGTCGTCCTCGTCATCTGACCGCGGTTCGAAATGACGAGGTCCGTCCCAAAATAGCCCAAGTGTTGCTTCAAACGGGATGTTAATATAACTAAACCAAACCAAAAAAAATTTAAGATTTAAAAAATATATATAAAAAATATAACTTCTATGTTTACTTGCAGTGCAAATTTTAATTAATTTACAGCGCTGTATAGAACTTCTCAGATCCTAACCAGATATCGAGGGAACAAAAAAGGAAACTGTCAAATGTCTTTTTCAGAATATCTTTCACATTATGATATTCAAGCGAAGACTCTACATTTATTGTTAACAATTAATATTTACAGATGAAAATAAGATGATTTCAATGAAAGAGGATTTTAGCATTCAAGAGTAGATCCAAGCCATAAATAGTGAACGCAGCTCGAGTTATCAGGTATTAATAGATAATCATTATATTGGCACATTACTTTGGACCCTTCATTTACCAACTATTAAACCATGTGATAATTATATTTGAAATATAAAGAGCCAACGGAAGTATATTATATTATGGTTTACAAGCAGTCAAAATGCCTAATTAGTTTCAAAAATGTCCTATATACTTTTCATTATTGAGCCTAAAATAGAAATAAAATTGTATCTGCATCTGAAATTTTTTTGATTAGGCGGTATTACTATATTATTTACGTTAATTCTCAAATTAAAAATATTATCTATTGGATTCGCTTTCCGTATTCTTTTCAATAAACTAAAACTTTTAGTTCCATCTGCAACGACTCTAAATCCCGTCAGAATTGAATTGAAATAAAAATATCTTTTCGATTCAAAGTTGCAGGGAAATTTAAAATAAATATATGATAACAAAATATATCATTCTTGCTTCGTTTCTAAAGTGAGCAAATTTCTTATCTCTCTTTTAATTATTTCCTTATTATTAGAGTTTTTAATAAAAAAAGTTCAGATAAACGTTTACGAATTTCAGAAATCTAGAATTTAGCTCACAAAATGTTATACATGTAACTGTCAATTTATTTTCCAAGAAACCATTTGTAGATTAAAATATGAAGTGAGAAGAAACTAAAAATTTCTCACTTGTAATTTTCGATTTTTTTCAGTTCCTTTTTTTTTATCTGATGAGTTAATTGTTATTCCTGGCAAATCCCTTGATATCCCATTTTTATTTTCTTCTATAGAGTGTATAGAGTATTATAATCCTCAAAAAATTGGAATTCGAGATTTTGACGAATCTTCGCATTTTAGACCTCACTGAGTTCGAAAAACACATTTTGGAAAAATGTCCGTCTTTCTGTGTGTGACAAAGACAACTCAAAACCGTCTTGAGCTAGATGGTTTAAATTCGGTACACGATCTTTACAAGAAAGTTCGAGATTCCTATCTGTTTTTTAGTAAAATCTGTTCATTGGAAGTCCTGTCTGGCTGTTCCAATATACAAAGCGAAGAAAGCTAGATAGATAATATTTGGTCCCACAGATTTAACATCTATAGTGTAGAAATCTTTCAAATTTTGAGTCAAAATGAATTACGTGCTGACTGTCTACCAGTCTGTTCTTTTAGAGACATGTAAACACAATAATTTAAAGACGCAATAACTTAAATATATCAAAATTGATATAGGAATATCTGACTAGTGCAGTTCTGTATAAAATTTTTGTTTCTATCAGTTTAGTTTAGTTTAGTTATATTAACGTCCCGTTTGAAGCAACACTTGGGATATTTTGGGACGGACCTCGTAATTTTGAACCGCGGTCAGATGACGAGGACGACACCTGAGCTGGCACCTGAACCTGAAACCCTCCGGTTCAGAAACCGAGACCTTACCACCAGGCCACCACGGCCTTTCTATCAGTTGAGAAAAACATGTATGAAATGCAAATTCCATTTTTGGATACCATTAGCTGCATGTCAGGGATTGATCACCAAAAGAACTCGCCAAGGGTGACATGACAGATTCAGAAAAAATGATAGATTCACGCCAAAAGCTAATAATTCGAAACTCTTGTAAGCTATTGTCAAGTAAGAGGTTCTTTGGCATGACAAGTTTATTAGACAATAAGCGAGAAAGTTTTGGAGAGACCACTCCCGCTGATCGAGTGTTCATTGGTCGTGGAGTGGTTTCAAAAAATGACTGGTACACATCAGGCGAAATTTCGCAAAGTAAGTTTTGAACAGTTATTCACTGTTGTTTTCAGTTTTATTATAATTCTGGTTCTCTTGGAAAGAAAAAAGGTGGAAAGTTTGTGTTTAACAAATTCAAGAAAATACCAATTTCTATGTACAAATTGCAGTTCAGTGATACGAGGTATCGTATAAATGTTGTTGTGGCGACTAATCTTACTCGATCTAGTTTATATCAATCCAAATCCATGGAATAAAGACTCAAGATTAAAAAAAAAACTTCTGTCGATCAAAACCACCTTGGAATACCTGATGCGGAAGTCTGATTTATCTCTCGTAGGATGACTTTCTGAAGGAATTTCAAGGGTAATTAGCTAACATTAGTTATCAATTTAATTGAGTTGAAAATGTTATTGTTAAGTAGTATTTGATATACTTAAATACAAGTACCATTGAGCTGTTATTCCAAGAAAACTTAGGCGGTGTTTGAGCAAAAATGTTTCTTCTGATATCTCTTCTTAGAATTAAAAAAAAAAAAAATGTGCACATCAGCATTGGCGTGCGAATAAGTTTCGACTATTTTGTTATTCACTTACACTGAGCTATTAATTATTAAAGCAAAATTTTATTACTTTTTCGTATGCGAAGTATAAAAAAAGTCTTGTAATCATCAAAGGTTTGAACTCGAGATTTCCACGTTTCGGATCTTCCTGTCCGCAGTTTTAACATTGTGTTTCGCTGTCAGTCACTCTATGAATACGATAACTCTAAAACAGTTTCAGCTAGACGAAGGAAATTTGGTATATGGAATTGCGACTAAAATTGTATATTTATATCAAATTTTGAATGAGATCCATTATCAGAAAGTGCGTTTGCCTGGCTGTATGAGTACAAGTGATAACTACAAAACGCAAAATGCTAAGCAGATAAAATTTTGCACACAAGTTTAAGTATTTAAAATATAGATACTTATCAAATTTTGAATTAAATCCATCAAAGTTGACTGTCTGTCGGTTTGTACTTTCGCATGCATGTAACAGTGCGCTTCATTTTAATCGATCAGGAAAAAGGTGTCCAAAATGCATATTTTTGCTATAGATTCAGTAAAAATGCTGGATTCCCGCCAAAGAATATGTTATAACTATTGTTCACCAATGTCATGCAAGTTATTTGAGGCCTTACCCAATGTTTAAAATTTAACACGAAGGAAGGGAGGGGGCATAAGACCTTTATTGGACATTTATGCGAGAAAATTTCGGTGAGAATTTTCTGCTGATTTTATATCGTTTTCTGTATTAATAATGATGTGCCCTGTATTATTTCGATTGCAATTGCACAAAAGTTTCCTGAAGTAAATTATGGATTTTTCGATAAAATAAAAAGTATATTTTTTGTGTGGTAATTTTATTGTGTGTTGATTTTTATACTTATATAAATTTCGTATCTATGTGAACACGCTTCATACTTAGTTAAATGTGGCGAGTTCTGTATTCGTATTCCATCTATTGCATTATTTATATTCTCTCTATCTTCTTAAATACGTAGTGTATTCAAAAGAAACATATTCAGTTCTTTCCAAAACTATTACATTAATAAAATATTTCATTCTATACAGAAGTATTTCTTATAAAAGTAATAATCTAACTCTTTAATGAAGGTCAATACCTATTTCTTTCGTAAGTTGATCGCGGACTTCTTTACATGAATAGGTTTTGAATAAGTAAATCAATTAATTTCTTATATAATTAATACTTGCATAGGTAGATGATTCAACTCTTGAATAAGATGAGCCTTTTAGGGATTAAAAACTTCTTAGGAGATGTTATTACTTAGAACGATCCCAGGAATAAAGAATTGGGTAGACTGAGATTCCAGGAATAAAGAAATGCATTAGATGATGCATGCGAGGGCAAGTGATTTACTAAAAATGATAACCAAAAATGACAATATGGTGAACGGAGCTTGGTATACCAATTCGACCCTAAAATAACTCTAAATAAAATAACAGAATATTTAGAAAAGCTGTATTTAAGAACAGAGACAGTAATCTTCTCTGGTATACTGTGGATTAAAAGTGTTATTTCTCTCTCCCGGCACAAAACTATGGATCTTGGGCAAGGCAGTTAGCGCTCAGAGTTTTATTTTCAGAGTCTCACATATGAGAAATGTATGCTTCGTAATGTAGTAAAAAAGCACTAATTTATTAACTGCAAGCAACTAGAAAACAAGCGTGAATCTTGTATGCAATCTTCAGCAATTTTTTTTATGCTTAATCGCTCTCACTCAGATTCATTCTGAAAGTATCTGAAAATCGAATATGTATTTCGATTGCCCTTTTTTTCTTCCAATTGAAGCCAAAATGTGATACACATTTATAAATGTTATCACAAGATCATATAACTAATTTAGTATATTTAAGTGATTGGATTTCTGAGTGACAGCTTTTAAGTGCATGCGGAATTACAGACCAATACATGGCCAGATCCTCACGAATATAGTTCCAAATTTAATACGAATCCAGATTTTAGATGTTGAACGTATGTACAAATTTTCTTTATCTAATTCTGTACTTTTGTAGCTACCGTGTTCCCTTGCACTCAAATAGACAGATTTCTTCTGACTAAATGTCATTCAAAATTTGATATAAATCTGCAAATTTAGTGTATCAACTTTCATGCGTCTATCTCAGCAGTTTTGATCTATCGTGTTCACAGACAGTCGGATATAATTCCAAAAATGTTCGAATTAAGTGAAATTTGAAGATTCATCAAAACCTCGAAGTAGAATTTTTCGACTATTCACAATTGACTACTATACAATATTGTTACGAATTTTCCGTGGAGTTCGTTTGGATAGTGGAAGTTATATGGTGTGGAGAACGCTCAATCAGCAGGCGGCAGTAGAAAATAAAACAACGACGTTTATTTACACGAAGACACACAGGACAGCACAAAGACGACAACTATATACAGCACAGAGAAGACAATTATCTTCAGCCGCGAGACGTGTAAACAACAGCACACAGCAAAACCCTACTGCAGACAGTAGCGCACCCCTCAGTTCAGCTCAGCACTAGCTTGACTCCGTCGCTGCTCTGCTAATCCCTGGAAGACCAGCTCTTCACCGTCGATTCCGACTACTACTACTCTGACTGGCAGCTGCGGACCCTTTTATAGGTCTCAGGAGGCGGGGCTAGAAGCCTCTCAACCAATCAGGAACGTTCAAGGCGTATCTCGGTTCCTACTGGACGGATCGGGAAAATTCTCGAAGTTTCGGGTATAATCTATTTTGGCGCCAAAGTCGCCAAATTGGTCGCCAAGTCGCCAAATGGTCGCCAAGCTCTGGGACCTCCGATGTGACACACGGAATCCGTCCAATAATGATGACTTTAAAACAATCTTTCTGATAGTGAAACAAACTATGCTGGGAAGCCGAATTGCAGGTTTGTAACAATATTTTCTCTTTGTATTCTTCGAAGACGAGAAAGTGAAAAAGAGCCATTTTGAAATACCACTAATCGATTAATGAATGTGATAGAATTCTGTACGTGAAATGGAAGGTATTTAATTTCATGAAACTCTTTCTTAAACAAATCATGCGAAGTTTCTATGTACAAACTAGAAACAAAATTGCATGAAACATATTCTATGTACAAAATTGCATGACATCACTTACCTGTGGTGCATTTTCTTGCAACTGTCTACTACAGTCAATTTGAATTATGATTAGTTGTAGATGCTGACAGTGAACAAACTTCACTAACCATCATTTAATTCTGGAATATATATTCTATGGAAAACAATATTAATTAGACATTTTATATCATCTTATAACGTGTCTGATATTTTAAAAAAATATTCAATATCTTTCGTGTTTTAGATTTTTGTTTGGTTAAATGCTACAATTTTAAAGTATAAAAAGTGCTGTCGATTTCAGATGGAAATTTGTGGAAGATATTATTTTGTCTCAAGACAGATTATAAAAGAGTAAGTTGCCAACAAAAAAAAATCGATTACAATCCTATTGTGAAATCCCTGTAAGACAACTATCAATTAAATATTCTGAAGTATAAAAAATGTTATAAAACCACTTTGGATGCCAATCGTTTCGTATAAATTAAAAATCATGACCCATAAATGAAATTTTTTTTATTTATAATCTTGAAAAAATGACTATTTAAAATTCAAGCTACTGATTGGAATTTATTGGATGAATAATTAAAAAAAAAGAATTAAAAACAACAACAACAACAAATTTTTATTTACGGAAAGATATATTTTAGGGAACAAAATCTTTTACTATCTTACCAAATTCTAATTTCGAGCTTTATTATAAAAACTGTTGTTGCTTTTACTAAAATCACTTGGTCAAAACACAATTGAATTAAAGATAAAAACCCAAACAAATAGGAGAAAGTTAAAAAAGAAATTCATTTTAACGTTTAGAACAATGTAAGTGAATAATAGCGAATAACCTTCTAGCATTTGTGGAGGTGGGTTCTAATTCTATTTGAGGTGCTTGATCATATTTGGTTAAATAAAAGGGCCAAAAATTTCAGGACAAGTGTATATTTTTTGTTGATTGAAAGAAGCTTGGAACATACAGGTAACACTTAAGTTTCATTATAAAATGTTTTTGAAATTATAAATTTACCCCTTAACTCCATACATTTACTTGTTGGTACAAGACTTTCACTGAATAAGTTTCGATCAATATTTCTATCTGCAAATTTGGTAAGTTTAAAAATTCAGAAATCTACAAATTAGGTATTAAGTTCAAATACTAAGATACTTTCAGATGTCTTGCTCAAAAAAATTTTGAGTTATCGTGTTTACAGACAAATAAATATAATGCGAGAAATGGGTTTTTCAGCTCTAGGAAGGTCTGACATACGAAGATTCGTCAAAAGCTCGAGATCGAACAGTATTTTTTGCATATTTTATAAGCGAGAAAGTGAAAAAAAATGTATAAGTAAGCGATGTTATGTCGAGTTGCAAGTAAAATAAAGGAGTTTCAGTCAGTGCTAAAAAGGATATATGTGCTGATAAAGCACATCATACAGGGACAAAAGTAATGATTAAAAGGATATGTGTATAGATAAACTTGTGAAATTTTTGATATTGGCCGATTGTATAAATAATGTCTTGCAGTGTAGATCCATAAATCCTCTAGCAGATCAAGAAAGGATGCGAGTCAATTCATCTCTTTGCACAGAATAGAATGACCTCAAATAGATCAAGAAAGAACAAGTTTATCAATGAATACATAAAAGAAAAATGTGTGTACAAATAGTTGTGAAAAAAATTGGTTGAGCAGATTGTTTATATGAACAAGCCTATTGTATAGAATAGAAATTTCAAAACTCTATCCTAATTGTAAAAATATTGGAGATAGAATGCTTGATAATTGTTATAAACATAATTATATATAAATAAATATGAGAAATGACTGAAGAAATATGATATGAGGATTATGCATATAAATAATTCTGGTAAATATTGAACACGAGTATAAATCAATGCATGTGACTGTTGGAGAAAAATGGTTTATGAATAATGTCAGTTCACAGATAAAAAGAATATGAATGCATTTGACTGATACTACTGGACAAAAGAACGTAAGTACTGGCAGAATAAGAAAGGGGTTCAGAAAGAACTATATTGAATATGAAAAACTGTTAGAGATAGAATATGTGTAAATCATATTAAGTGAGCTGAAAACTCGAAAAAATAGTGGCATTACTAGAGATTCGCTTGAACGCCAACAGATGGCGCTTTGAAGGAACTTTAATCCTAACTATATTTTTTACTTTCTTTGTGATCAATATTTTTCAATGATTTCGTATTTAAAACGCAATCGAATTTTGTACACGTTTGATAATGCGTGTAAGATCTGGGATGTAAGCCCAAATCTATTTTGTGGTTCTCTAGTGAAGAAGATTTAACTTTGTAAGCAGGTAATTCATATGTTCAAGTAAATAAATCGCAGTCCAAGATAAGTCTCGAATATGGAAAAAGGCGAGTCATATGTCTTTGTAATAGTTTTAATATATTAAAATCTGGCCATGGTAACAGAATATGTGTAACATACATTCAGTTGGAGTCTGCCTATTTGAATTATTCTGAGTTAATTTGTATTTAAACTAAAGCTAATCTAATAATGAATAAATAGGTAGCGCTGGAAAAAGATGAAAACGTGTATAAATAATGCCATAGAACGGAATTGGGCTTTATAGTTTCAAATCAGTATCGAGGAATAATAAATGTATAAATAAATACATTACCAGTTTGACGAAACAATGTGTTCATAATTGTGTGAAAGAGCTGGAGCAAAATAAGAATGTGTATGTGAATAAATGACACCGTGCAGAAGTAAGAGTAGAGCTTTATTAACAGGCCATTCTTTTTGGCATACTTTCAACTACTTACACTTTTCTTTCTTTCAAAGCTTGAAACTCGTTGTATAGTAGACATCACTGAAGCGCAGAAATGGGACACATCCATCAACTTAAAGTAGTACTTTTTTAGATTTTTTACTAGAAGATTGTTTATATAATATCTGTAGTCGACACTGGCGGCCCTCCGTATGAAATGTCGGCTGCTGCATGGGCAGCCCGTAATCTACCTGAAACATTTCGTTGGACGACCCTCTGCTATTAAGAACTCACTGATTAGGCACAAATAGCTAAGTACCTGACTTCGGAGACATCTTGCTCTTGCAATGGACAGACTGGTCATTCTTCCCTATGCACATCACGAAGTACTGGTTATTTATTGTAACTGATATTGAAGGCCATCCCGCTACCGTTCGTACCTCGAAAATATAATTAAATTTTGCATTTTGATTTTGAGGTTCAAATTCGGCTACTTCCTGCACGGGAAGTTTTGAATGAACTAACAACAGCGCAGAAGGGTTGAATCTGCTATTGAATAGATTCGCTTTTCGCTCTTTCGATGGCTCATCCAATAGGATTACAAATTCTGGAGTAGCAAATAATTTGCAAAATTTTATTTTATGACTTTTTTTAGTATGATAAACAGATGAGCGCCATTACATATTTGCGTTAATCAAAGGTTAAATTTTAAAATCCTTTCAATGTTCTTTGCTTGATGATAAGATGACTGGAAATGTTTTTGAGACAATTATCCAAAGTAAAACTTTCTTAAACCACATTGATATTTAAAAATTCATTTTTACAGTACAATTTTCATATTTACATTAGAAAAGTGTCTAATCAGTAGTGAAAATTTTCTCTACAAAATACTCATTTGGAGTCTTGAAATGCTTGAAAACGATGCAAAGTGATGGAAACGCTCTAAATTTAGTTGATTAACTTATGTATGTTACTTTCAATTTCATTACATGAAATCTTATAAATAGTTTCACTGAAAAAAGCTTCAAACGTGCAACTTTCCCGTGGTTCAGTCTGATTATTATTCTTTTTATTTGATTCCTTGCATTCATGTCGCTTTTAAAACTCAAAGACATGCAGTCTGTGTCTGAGCAAGGTGTCTCCTAAGCAGTATCCTATCTTTTTTTTAAATGGCAACCCTAAAGAAGAGTGAACACGTGTTTACTTCTTGTGCAAGTTAGACACACTTTTTAAAATGGGCAAATGGGTATGCAGTAGAGTAAATGCAATGCTTCTGATGTCACTGCATCCGTATTGAAGGGAAATGTCAATCAATAATAAGAGGTTGTATAGCCGGGTTTTGAATGAAAGTAAAGACATAAAAGGAAAAATTATCTGAAGGGATAACAGTAAAATAATTATTGAGCAATAAATTCATAAATTTGATATAATTCTAAAAAGTCATGCACTATATTCGTGCTCAACGTTAAGTAAGCTAATCGAAAAATTGGCAGTGATATTATGATTAGCTCTATAGAAGAAATCTTACTGAAATCTGTACTTAAAATAAAAAGGGGGAGAAAAAGCAAAATTAATAAACAGCGAATTATATCATTAAAAAAATCAGCATATAATGTTCTGGATCAAATACATTTCCTAAATATTTTCGTGATAATCATTGTTCGATGTCTTTTTGTTTTATTTTCACTCCATGCATTATACTTTATTTTTCTGTGAAACCAAAATATTTTACCGTTAAGTGTTCCCCAAACTGTGTAGATATGATGCAAAAAGCTAGTGTCTCAGTTATAAAGGAAATCGTTTCTAAAAGCGTATGGCACTTTATGTTGAAAGTCACGTCATTGTAAAAGAAAATTACTTTATTCTAAATGTAGTGATATCACAAGAGAGACAACTGAGCAGGGGATATTTTTCGAGAATGCTACGAATTAAACAATGCGTTCGTATCTTCTCACAAGTGGAAGAATAGTCTTGCATAGATTTTCAGTTTGGAGAACACTTATTGGTAGTTGTGTTTGAGGTGAAAGCCGCCAGTGCAATATGTTAGAGACATACACACACATACAACAAAATCAATGAACTCAAATTCCCATTCCGTTTGCAAAAAGGAAAAGGGAACAGTCAACTAAGGCGCACAGAATGGTCCCGTAACAACGGAAGAAGAGGACGCGACAAAATTATTTCCCTTTTTATCTGAGAAATCATGGAGGAAATAAGAATGAATGGAGACGACGTCTACGCTCGGACACACAGACAGTAGAAATTAAAAAAAGTGGGTTCCAGTGACCGGAATTCTTGCATTACTTTGATGATGTCCCTCTTTCCCAATGCTTTTTGATTTCAGACCCTGAGATATAATATTTGGAATCGCGAATCTTGAACGATTTTTTTTAATTCGTTCTTATGAACGTCTTTCATTTTATGATGGATTCTATGAACGTTTATAATTTTATGAATGCGTTCTTATGAACGTCTTTCGTTTTGTGAATGCGTTCTAATGAAAACTTTTCGTTTTGTGAATGCATTCTTATAAACTTGCAGATACCTTATTATGAGTGGTCCAATTTTGGTGAGAATGATTCTAAAAAAACTCGTTTAATTCTTCCCCGTTTAGCTTTTGGTAATTCAGATAGCATTTTTTGTTCTCTTTTTAGAAAGACCTTGATCAATAATCTGTCGATATCGAGATTTATTGTGCAAATTGATCCGTTAATAGATATCAAAGAATATCTTCACAAAATTTATTAATCGCCTAAAAATCACATGCGATATCCAAATGATGAAGTACATACAATTGTATTATTAATGAAAAAAACTGAATTCTTTAAAGTTATAAATACATATTACCGATGACTAGTTTAATAAATTTATAAATGCCTTCTTACGCCATTTATTTTTGTTTGGAATTCCTTATTTTGGTTCCAATCATAAATTCTAAAAGGAAATTGCTAAGTATTTCTTATATATACACTTTGATATAGATGCTAGCATTTTTTTTTATACAAAGGGGATAAATTTATCAACTTATCTCAAGATATAAATTCTGCCGATATTTTCAACTAAATTCAAAGATCTTATTTTATTACAATTTCGAAAGCTTTAAAAAGAGATAAAAATGATTTATTTTATTAGCTCTAATAAAGCCGATGTTTTGACAAGTTTTAGCTTATGTAAAAGAATTAGTTTGACTTTTGTTTTTAAAGATCCAACAAAGTGAATTCGACAAGTTAATTTTTTTTAAAACTTTGCTTCGTTCACATAATATTCCAAAAATAACGGGACAAATAAAAAAGCTTCAGTCTTGCTAAGGAGCAAAAATGACCTCGCATTTTATTAAACAAACACATCAACTATCTAGCAAAACAACATTTTAGGCTCTAATCGCAGAAATGTGCGACATAATCGTTGTAGTTAGACAAGTTCTACCTTAATCCTATTTTTGTTTACAAAGTTGTAAATGCTTTGAAATTACGCGTACAGCCAGGTGAAAATTTCTACGGCAGTCCGCATCTTGTAAATACAAGCTACATAAGCTAAATGTTTGCTGCGCATGCGCGAATTACTTCGTTGATGAGAATATTGGATGACGGATGATTATATAATACAAAACTTCTACCTGAATCTGATTTGCACCATACTAAAATCGATGCTGACCGAACAGTTTTTTTTACTCGTCTCACAACTTAAAAACACAGACTACTTTATATGAAAAACCCTAAAGAATTGTGAAAGTATTTATTCTATATGAAGTATAGAATGTACTTTTTACAAGAACCTTATTTAATAGAGTAGGCGTTCTCCTTCGAAATGTAAATAATAGTAATCATTAAAAAAGGAACACGGCTCTAACCACTAATACTCCTTGAGGATTTTCCAACTTGAGGAAAATATATACATCGCTTCTCTGCAGAGGAATCATAGGGGTTGAGGGGGAAGCTTTAAAAGCTGTTGTAAAAGCTTTCATTGACTAGAGGTGTCGATAATTAAAGTTGGATTGCACGCCCACTACTTCAAGGATCGAGAACAGGTGGTTCTACTTTAGGGTCCTGATCCAGAAAGCCGGCTCGTCGTCTCCATCGCATTCTTTGTCCCTTCAACAGCCAAACGCACGGAGCCCCGAAAGTGAAGAAACATAAAAGCGAAGAAGAGGAACTTGGCATGGAGTTTTTTTTTTTTGTAATTTTTCTTTTTTTTTCACTTGAATGGTTGGCTTTGAAACTCGTTGTCAGAATCTCGATGCGTCCACGAGATGCACCGGATGCTCTCTAATAAAGGATAATCGCACGAGGAAGGTTTGTCCTAAGTTATAGAGAGAAATGTCACTTGCGGTGTCTGGGACGTCGAACCACAGTTCACCATTTTGATATAAGATGCAGAGTGAGACACTCTTCATGTATTATAATATCTTTTTTTTTAAATTGTTGAGCACTTTACAAATGTACACGTGATTAAGTTGCTACAGTATTTTATTTATTTATTTATTCTTCTTCCGATTTCAGCGTCGTTAGTAGGCAGTCACAATCTAAAACACTAAGAGCGATGTTCTATATGGTCTATTGGGATCTAATTTCTTCCCTTCATCTTAAATATATATATATGTATATACATGCACACCTACGCATGCATAGTTGTATATGTATATAGATATTTTCCCTTAATATATATATATTTATATATCTTCTACAGTCTTCTGTATATTTTGTTTTTTATCTCTGCTTCCTCTACTGGATTATAAAAACACACACAAGTGTTATATAACCGGATGATGTCGCCGCCCTAAGGTAGTGTTCTCCTAGTTGACTACGAGTGAGGCAGGCTTCTCCCTGCGCTCTCCTCGCACGAGAAATAAGAAGAGATTAGAGATTAGAGAGATAGAGATAGAGAGAGAGAGAAGGAGATTGAAAGAGAGAAAGGGTAGAGTTCATTCAAACGGGAGTTTCGTTGTGAGCGGAGTTCTTCTTGTCATTGCCTGTCGTGGCGTCCTTGATCACATCCGCGCTGGTGGAGGCTGTGGCGTTCGGATGCAGGAGGGGCGCGCGCTTGCTGGCCGAGCGGCCCAGGGCGCCGCTAGAGTCCGCAGTCGAGTTCTTGCGGGAGTCCATGCCGCTGCGGAACGCACTCACCACACGAATCTGAGAGAAAAGATACACATGGAATCAGTGGCACAGACATCCAAAGAGAGTCATTCAACTATCGGCCGCCCGACCACGGATGGTAAAGGCAGGACCGTCTCCGGAATTTTGATATCTTCCCCGAATCAAAGTATATAACATGTTTCAAATGTCCTTAGACAAGCCTTAATGCTGGTATAGAGAAACAAGCCTTTAAAAAAAGAGAACATAGAGTTGCAAACGCAATGTGGGATCTGTCCTCGAGGGTTTTCATTGGTTATTTAAATAAAAGAAACGGAAATATAAAATATACGTTATAGGTTTTATGGAATACTAATTTATAATAGCATAACAATAAAAACGTGTATAACTTTAGATAGCAAGTCTTCTGAACACTGTTCTAAAGTGTGTTGTTATCACCACGCACAACATAAAATGTGCAATTTTATTTACTACTTATGTTGCTTATAAGATCATTTTGTTGCGTTTACAACTCCATATTAATATTGGAAAAATGACTTGATTTTATATACCAGAACGTCATTAATGTCTGTTTAAGAATTTTTGAATGGCCCCTTACACAATCTCTTATATTGCTTAGGTAAAAGTATTAAACTATAAAGTCATTTAAATTAAAATTTCTATATAAATCTCATAGAAATTACCAAATTATTGATCACTTCTATCCAACTAAAGTCTCAGACCTTGTTATTAGTTACCAATTTTGTTGACTCCAAGAAAAAGTGTTCTCAATTTACTTTCTGATAAAATTGTGATAAAAAAACAATAATTTTAATTTAAATGAACGCTTTCCTTTTTTTTAGCCTAATTGCTTGAATCTTAAAATAAATCTTATCAGATTTGTTTTAATATTTTATAAAAAAATTCCAATTATACTCTTTATCATCAGGAGCTATGTTAAGAAATATTTCTGTATATTAGGATTTACAAAATTCTGCATATCTGATGTATATGACATCGAATCATCTTCTTGATGCACACATTCGGCATACTTAGATATCAAATTAAGAAGTTGAGGCTAATTTTTTTCTATAGCGTTCTAGTTCTGTGCTCCAAGGTTCATAGTCAAACACCATATTTTTAACGCAATCAATTATTATTTATTTTAAATTTATTATTATTAATTATTAATTATTATTTATTTTAAATATTCCGAAATCTTTCTATTATATTCTATATGTCTTCTAAATATTTTTGTGATAATTAATTATTTTTTCCGCATTATTAAAAAAAACCCTACTGATCATAAAAATGTTCTGAGCCTTATAGGTTTAGCAGTTATATTATGGCAACATTTCTCTCTCTCTCTCTTTTTTTTTTTAAGAATCCCGCTTATACATGAACGAAGTAATTGCGTATGACACTAAATAATGCACAAATTCCAAGTATTTGTGTAAAATGAACCTCTGTTGTTTGAAATAAGCAATGGTTTTATTTTTAAGGAGATTGAACCCTTCTAAATCCTGAAGTGATTTATATATTCTTGATTTACACGGGAGGAGCACATCTCTAATACATATATACAAACAAAAAGTGAACCAGAAAAGGGCAAATTACACTAGTGTGCAAAACAAGCAACAATGTAAATTTTAAGCAGGTAGCCATGAAATTGTAGAAAAAAAGTAATTGGAATTGCAACGAACACGCAATTCAGTATAAAGGTGATGCGTATGAATAATGTCAGGAACAAAACATCATAAGCGACATGAGTGTAAGTCGGCTCGCGCAGCTCAAGACTACAAGGAACGGGAGAGCGGATGCGAAATTAAAGATTCGCTGCAAGTACAAGTGAGTTCTTGCATGAAATATGGTTAGAAGAAATCACCTGGACGACTTTGCACGTGGAAGAATGATCGGAAAGCTGGAGGAGGGGCGCAGTTTGACCAGTGTAGCTGAAGAGTTCGGAATCAACAAAAGTGTCGTTTCATGCCCTTGGAAAGCTTTCCAAACCACAGGTACAGCTGTGAGAAAGGTTGGTGGTGGCCGCCCCAGGAAAACAACTGCAGTGGATGACAGATATATCGTCCTGCAGGTGAAAAGAGCCCGATACCAGTCAGCAAGCGCTACTGCTCAGCAAATGTGTACGGCAACAGGGCGACAAGTGTCGCGGTTTACTATGACCAGATGCCTTCACAAAGGTGGCCTATTCTCCTAACGTCCTGAACGCTCAATCCCTTTGAAAATTGGCCATCTGTGGCACCGTTACGGATGAGAGTCGTTTCAATGCCACACGTGATTCTCAACCTCAGTTGATTTAGAGAGAGGTCTGGATATGGTTTCATCCAAGTAACATCACGGAAAGATACCTCTACGGTGGTCCTGGAGTAGCCGTCGGGGAGGCATTATGCTGAATGGGCGGATAAGCTCCACGTTTTGGATAGAGATTCTGTAACCGGATATCGCTATGGTAAGGAAGTGATTGTTCCCATGTGCGTCTGTTACGAGGTGACATTGGACCAGATTTCGTTTTTATGGATGACAATGCACAGCTACACCGGACTGATGACGTGCAGCAGCTACTGGGAAGTAAAGATATCACTCGAATGGATTGGCCAGCATTCTCTCCTGATTTAAATCACATAGAACATGTGTGGGATGCTTTGTTGAGATGGGTAGACGCTTTGCGGCATGATTACATCCTCCGGGGAACACCAAACAACTGAAACAGATGCTGATTGAGGAATGGACACTCTTACCTCAAGAACTGTTGGATAATCTGGTGCTGAGTACGGAGAGACGGTGCGAAACAATCATTACAGTAAGGGGATGGCATACCTTATACTAAGGAACATCTGCTTGTTGTTCTTCCTCTTGGACAGACAATCATGTGTAGCAATACTACGAATTTAATAAAGCCTTTTTTGCTTGATTCCATATTATATGCATTGTATTCATTTCGACGCAACTATGCTTTCGTCATTGTTTAAGTACAGAATCCTGTCTCTCATTTCTGAATTTCAAGTCTCTGAGATGGTTTCTCTTGGAGTTATGGCAAAAAAAAAAAGCACCTGTTGCTTAAGTTTTGCACACCAGTGTATTTTTAATATGGAATAATAAATGGAATATTTTTGACAGTTATTTATCTTATTTTGTAGGAAATTAATCATTGAGGTTATGAATTATTGTTTGCATTATTCCTTAGATTAAAATGAAAGATTACCTAGATGTGAAGAAATTTTACTGACGAAAAAAACTATTAGAAATCTTAAGAAAATGTCTTTCATATGTTCATCAAACCTAGCACAAATGAAGTACGACATTACCAATGATTTCCTGATATTTCGTTAATGGAGTGATTGCACATTTCATAACTCATGAATTACTCGAGTTCTTGTAGCGACGTGAGATTTTCTTGAAGCTCCGTATATTTTACAAGAAAGAAGGGGTAAATGCGGTGATCAACCCATATTTTTGTTGGTGGTGAACAAGTATGTATTGCAAGTATTTCAATACAGTCATTAGGAATATTACAAGTATTTCAATACATGATTACTGAAATATCTCTTCAAGGAAGTGAAAACCTGACCAGAAAGTTTGAGCCTCACATTATTTTTTACACAATCAGTTTTTGTTCTGAACTGTTAGTCAAAGACATTAAAGACAGTTATACATTTTACGATTTAACTAATTGTATTTGTTGGTTTTAATAGATCTATCAAAGACATCGTTGGATATAATTGCAGATACATTTTTTTTTTGCACATAGGGCTGTGGCAAATGAATATAATCATTTTTCCTGCGATTTGTAATTCTTGAATCTGGAGTACTATCTTCAGGGTTAGCCAGAAATAATTTACCCACTTCAGAGGACTCTAAAATGAGTTCTATTGATCCAAATGAGATAAAATTGAACTACAGATTATTCAGCTGATGCGCTTTACATTTATTAAATTAAAAAATTAGAACAAAAATTCACCGTTAGATGGCGTTGTAATACATATAAAACAATTTAATATGGTTTATAATTGATAAATAAAGTAAAATTAAAATTGCTCAATATGTCTTCCTTCATTTTCAACTCCTCCTTTTTTTCCCTTCATTTCTTCATTGCTTTAATAGGAGAACCATTTTTTCTATAGCTGACCTTAGTGAGCCTACCAGAATATTGAGAATATGGCGCCGAATGTTGTCCTTCAGATCTATGATAGAGATGATAGCCTTTGACGGTAGATATTGTCCTTCAAATAACCCCACAGCCAAAAGTCTCAAGGGGTGATTCCGGCGAGCGAAGATAACTTGCTCTTGGGAAATGACGGCTGATAGCTCGTGCTTCTGTGAAATGCTGTATTAACAACCCTTTACGCGACGATTAATATGAGGTGGTGCACCATCCTGCATGAAAATGATATCTTAAAGGCTCCACGCTGTAGAAGAGTTGGGATTACAAAATCCCTCAGCATATCATGGTGCCATTGTCCTATGACGGAACAGGTTTGGAATCCATTTGAAGTTATCTCATCAAAGAAATACCGCCCTATGATAAAGATAGCTGTAAGACCCCACGAGACTGTCACTTTTTCAGGATGCAAGGGTTGTTCCTGGGTAACGTGAGGGTTTTCCCCTGCCCAAATTCGACAGTTGTGGGTGTTAACTTGCTCACTGAGGTCAGAATAAACCATCACTCCACAGAATGTTCCGTGGCCAAGTTATATCAACTACCATTCGACCAAGGAACTGAAGTGCAAAAGTTTTAAGGATCTCTAAGTCCTCGTCCTGTAGCAGATTTGATTTTGTATGAATAAAAATGTAAAATCTGCCATGAGAATTTTCGCACAATTGAATACAGTATATCCAGAACACGGGAAACAATTGGAAAACTCGCACTATTATGCGGCGACTGACTGCTGGCTTCAATGAGCGCGGTCGCAACAGTTTCGACGCTGGAAGACAGGAATTTTTTCGTCCTCTACCTGGAAGAATGCCAAGTTGTCCAGTTTTTTCAAATTTCTGCATCATCCTGGGGACCTTGGACTTCTTCGTATCTGCTTCATGCGACGAAATCCCTTTAGAGCTGCAACGGAGTTTTGTTGGTTCTGGTAGAACCAACAAACCAATAACGCTTTTTCTATTTTTTATGTAGACATGACGAACAGAGAAGAAACTAATGTTCGTGCTGAATCCGCCGTTTTTTTTATCCAAAGAAAAATGGTAATAGACATGCGCTGTAACGCAAATTATGTTTCACATTTTCAATATATGCAAATAAGTTCCATTTTTGTTGCAGCGCCATCTGTTGGTGAATTTTTGTACTAAGTATTTTAAATTAATAAATGTAAAGCGCATCATCTGAATAATCTGTAGCTCAAATTTTATCTTATTTGGGCCAATATAGCGCATTTTAGGGTCCTCTGAAGTGGGTAACTTATTTCTTGCTAACCCTGTATATACAGAATAATCCCGAATCCTTGATACAAACTTTAAAAACTAATACAGGGCACCTTAAGAATTATTTACCATATAGGAATATATAGGTGCAAATGATATAGTGAGGCGTAAATCATAAAAATATGAGGTGGAAAAAAAGAAAGAGTTTATTGACAGGTGTGCAATGTTTACAATAATTGTTCAAACTTTCGTTCATCAACAGTGATACATGCATGATAGCGTCAGTGGAGCTATGATACCAAGCATTTCTTGCACAAGTGCTGCTACTACTGATAACGAGATCAACAAAGTCAATCGGGGTCGCATTATCAAGACTCTCCCAATGTTTACAATAATTGTTCAAAATTTCGTTCATCAACAGTGATACATGCATGATAGCTTCAGTGGAGCTATGAGCACGGTCAAAGATACCAGGCATTTCTTGCACAAGTGCTGCTGCTACTAATAACGAGATCAACAAAGTCATTCGGGGTCGCATTATCAAGACTCCCAGATATCCCCACGAAAAAGCAATCAAGGCTCGATAAATCGTGAGATCAGAATGGCCAAAGGACAAGTCCACCTCTCTCAACCTATTGCACCTCTCTCAACCACCTCTCTAACCACCTACTGCCCTCTATTGGTAGCGGAACCAACCAATAGCTCTATTTCTCTTTTCTTATATTTCTTCTTTCCTGTAATTGCGCCTTACCGTGTTACAATGTCCTTTAAGTTTCGTATCTTGAATTCGGGATCAGTCTGTATATATATTATTTTTAGACCTAACATAAAATTGCGTGCTAATATGAGTTCTTCATTTCGCACATCAATTCCTTTAAGAATAATTTGATAAAATGTATTGTTAATTCATTTTAAAGATAATAAGACTTTTTTTTGGATATCCTGTATTTCAAGTAAAATATAAAAGTTTGATTTTTATTATTAAATATTGATATACTATCTTTGCATCAGAATTGTATACTGGATTTTCGACACAATTAATTTTTAGAGAAAGAGACTACGACTCAAGGAAAAATATGCACTCTTATTTGGAATTAAATCTTGTTATAAAGTGAAAATATACATTAATAGTAACAGCAATTACGCCTTGACAACCTTTTAACAATAGTCCAAGCCTATTTAAAACCATGCTAAACTTTAGGAAAGAGATTTTTTCTTTCTTAAGATATTTTTCAGTTTTATATAAAAAACTAAATTAAACGTATTTATTACCTTCAAAAGCATTGGAATAATACGATATATTCAGCTTTCTCAGAATTATAAAAAGACTCACTTGGGAAACCTACGCCTACGCCATGGAGTTTAAATTATAATGTGCAGGTTGGCCTACTATTATATTATTGAAAAGTATCAATAAAATAGACAAAAACACCCAGTATAGCAACAAAGATATTTTTTGCTATTTATATTTGTAAGTGAAATTGCCTACTTATATATATAGCACTGGGAGATAGTTTTTTAAAAATAAATTTGATAAACTAAGTGCAATTCCTATTTTTAAAATATAAATAAGAAGTAGAAACAAATTCCTCCCGCCCTTTTTTATTTTCGACAGATAAAGTCGATGTTCTATAATTTTGCTCTAAACAATCCTGACTAAGACAAATTTTGTAGTCAATAAATTTCAGGTTTGCATTGCAATTCTTTAACTAACTTAATAAGAGATCGCCGACATAACGACTGAAATAATTTCAAACTAATGATTAGAATTTAAAATATTTGATATCATCTCCATTTAGAGAGCAAAAATAATTTCATGTGAAAATTTATCTTCTTATTGCATGCCATATTTTCCGTATCAGGGATTACGAATTAAACTTTTTCATAATAGTTCAGAGATTTTATTTATATTGCATGTAATTATGATAATTAAAGAGCGAGATTTGAAATTACTGTCAAGAAACGTTAAGAAATTCGATATCAATTACTGTGATCAGATTGCAATCTCGCACACACACACACACACACACACACACACACACACACACACACACACTTCTGTGACTTCTGTGTCTATTCGACCAATTATACTGACAGTTCCATTAAATGTCCGCTTTCTTTATTACAGACTAGCCGCTTTTAGCGACCAGCCAGTTCGCCAGTATTATCGCTAGCTACAATTTTCAATTAAATATTTTAAGTAACTGGTCTCTTATAGATTCTCAAACAAAACATTTTTAATCTTCAAATTTTGATAGCCATACCAAACTTATACTGTTGTTTAGATCGTTTCGTTCAATTTACTATATATGTTTTGCTAATTTGTTGTCGTTTCCGGTAAAACTTCAAATTTAGTTTAAAGTGGAAATGATGAAATTGCAAATAATATAAAGATTTTAATAAATTAATATTTTTAAATAAAACCAAGCGTTTCATTTTATTTATCATCTTTATTGTTATTTATTTATTATTATTATTATTATTATTGAATATGAGTATTGCAAACAGAATCGCTCGGTATGTAAGTCTTATGTGAACTACAAAATATTTTTCATAATTTATGTAATTTCTCAAAGAATAATTCAACAAAAATTTCTCAGATTCAGCATAAAATTCAGTTTTTAGTTTTGCTTTCAAGAGGATTGAAATGAAATCAATAATAATATTTTGTTCCGGCCTATAAATATATTTCAAAAATTATGAAGTCTAAATTTAATGCAATAAGGTATCATATTCTGAGAAATATTCTGGACACTCCAAATTTTAAATGAATGAATGAATGTTTCTATTTTCCAAGATCAACTAAAACTTATTTATGAAGTTTTGAATGTTAAAAGTTTAGAAAAACTCAACATTTTCATAACCTTAGTCCAATTAATCTTGAGAAACCTGTGCGAAACCTGTAATCTTGAGAACCCTGATTGGTGTATTTTCTTTGAAACGATCGATGGAAAATTTAAAATTATCCTTTTTTTATTGAATAGTGATATTCAAATTTTCATAAATCAGTCAGTTTAAGTGATTGATTTAGTTGATTGGAAATTAACTCTTTTTATTTAAAATATTAGTGTTTCAAGAACATTTTGTTAATCGTGATTTCCACAGCAGAAGCTTTATGTAAAATCAAAGATTCGTTATTTATTAGAGCATTTATTGAATCAAGTTACATAAAATATAATCATATTCCATTTTAGCTGATTTGTTTGTTTCTAAAGGTTTACAAATTAGCTGTGTGGCCCTGATTTGAATGGATATCCTGTTCATATTAAACAAAACTTGCCTTAAAATAAAACTGATTTATTGTATTAATAATATAGAGAGTGTAAAAGATCATAAAACAATTTTTCTTGGATTTATTTTTTAGAAAAAATAATATTTCATATTTGTTTCATTTCCTACAGACACGTTCCGAAAAATATATTTTTGCAGATTTCATTTCCAAAAAGATTTAATTTATTTTTAATTGGAGCTTTAATCAATGTGATGGCAACACTTTGAAAAAAGATAATTTTCCCCCATGAATGCGAAACGTGCTCGTGCAGCTTAAATTTTATTTTTATGTTTTACGAAAAAAATTGTTGAAAAACATAGTTAAAATATTTATTTAAAAATTCATTAAAAATAGAAATTTAATTTTAAGGTTAAAACATTGGTATCATTTAAAAGATAAATTTTTGATCTTTAACTTCATGTAAAAATCTTTTTTGTGCGGTAATATTTTCGGAAGTTATAGCAGAAACACGCCAAAATTTCGCTTAATTTTTAAATAAATAAAATTCTAATTAAAAATTCGATAAAATAACCCCCAGGTGCACATTCCCGGCCTCCAAGGTATACACGTGCCAAATTTGGTAGCTGTAGGTTGAATGGTCTGGCCTGTAGAGCGCCAACACACACACACACACACACACACTGTGCTTTATTATAAGTATAGATATACTTTACTATTACAAAATTTCTGACAATGTAGGATTTGTAGAAAACAAAGAAAAATGGAATATTTAACGATATACATAATTATAAAGTTAAATTTAAAATGAATAAATGTGAGGATTAAATTTATAGATAAATATTTTTTTTGTTATTCTATAAAGTTCTCAATTTAACGTATTAGAAATTTATATAAAGTTAAAATTTTTCTGTATTTATTTAGATGATTCGCATTTTACAGATGCAACAATATTGTAAATATTGAGTTGTTCGAAATGTTTCCACCTTTCTTCGATAAGTTGTGCTGAGTATTTTAGAGAGGCTAAATTGCAATTATCAGCCTTTAATGTTAAATATATTTTAAAAAAAACGGTATTTTTGCTAATATAGTACAATTTCGAGTATCCGGTTTGCCACTATCCGGCTTCCTTACTATCCGGCCTAGTTTTCTTTTATCGTAATGAAACGAGGAAGGCGAGGCGTTGCAGAAGCAGTCATCTATTAAGAACTTTTTTAAAAAAACTAAAAACTATATGTTTAGACTCTTATCTTAGGGTTACCTTTCCATATTTATGTAATTGTTTATCAGTGAAAAATTAAATCAATTTGTGTTAATTTGAATATGAATTAAGTCTACGATTTACGTTAACGTTTTGTTTATGTTTCCTGCATTTTACTTAGGCATTACAGAATTTATGTTAAAATGTGAACAGTTTGTATCCTTTACCTTACTTTTTCTCTAATAAATTCTTGAAAGTGCAGTAGATAAACATACGTAAACTACCAGTACAGAATCTTCTAATTTAACTCGACAAGTTACCCGCAATTGCTTCTATGATTCACCGGGCCACTGACACGTTCACATTCTACATGGCTTGAAATAAATGGAGAGCTTTGTGTTCAATAAGATGTCAGGAAATACGTATTACGTAATATGTTTGGTATAAAAACGATGTCTTGGGAATTGGTGGGCAAAGAAATGAATCCAAAGATTAGGTATCCGCCACATTAGGCCAGATACTCAAGAGTGTACTGTAATTGCATATATTTATGATAAACATTGATTTAATAGTTGTTTAATATTGGTGTAGGAGAATGATAAAAAAATCAATACTTTTTTACTATCTCAAATGCAGGAACGCTATTCTAATCATAAAAAAGGATATACAGTATGCCCACAAAAGTCCCTTGCAACACTTTTAACTTCGGAACGGTTGCTGCTATATTCATAAAAGTGGTATCTAGGTATAGTAAAGTAGCTCTGCACTACTGTATGAAATAGCTTACAACGCCACTGGTGGAAAGCTGTGGAATTAGTATTCATCTCTCGAAAACTGAATGAGATGGGGGGGGGGTAAATAAATTTACAAAGATGTAGAACATCTTCTATTTAGTAAGAAAAGTCACTTTGCGGACATTAATGCGAAGAATAGAACGGTTAAAACGAGCATTTTCTTTTCGTGAATTCCTACCTGTGATGTCATGAACTTGAATGAAAGGAGAAATGATTATTTTTCGGGTAAAACAAGACATCTCAATGTGGCACTGTGGTATCGCTTGAGATACCCATCAAAAGAATTGCATCAAAGGATACCCATCAAAAGGGGTATCCTTTATATATCCTTTATATCCGAGGGTTGCATCCTTGTTAATTGTCCTTATAAACAGAATAGACAATATGTAAATCGTATAACATTGTATCGCATTAACTCAAAGCAAATTGCGCTTGTAGTTCGAAATTTTTTCAGTATGCAAATACGTAAGAAATGTCACACCTGCGACAGCTGTAAAAGAAATATTTTCTTGGTGCTGTAGTCATGTTAATCCTCATGGTTATAGAGTGATTTTCCAAATCCGAGTATTATTAGATATTTTTACCATACAATGAATGTGGATGCAAGGCACAATCAGCAAGGTTGCACAGACAACATTTTCCCGCAGGCCCGCATCCTACTCATCAAATTATCCTGACTGTTGTAAAACGTTTGAGGAAAACAGGGTACGAGTCTAATAGAGCTATATTTGGCAGACCAACTAAGGTAGGAAGGCAAGTTCAAGCGGATGACGTAATAGCATATGCTCTCGTATATCCGAAATGCAGCACAAGAGAGATCTTTGAACATTGTGGCCTCTCAAAAAATCAGGTTTGGAGAATTCTAAGCGAATTAGGCATTTTGAGGAGAACTTGACGTTGTTTAATCTTAGGAATCTATAATTCCAACATGTAGGCACGTCAGCTCACAAGACATCTTCAGGTGAAGCAGTACCTCATCAAGAAATTCGGGAACCAAATAATTGAGTATGGTAGTTTCGAAGTTTGACTTCCGCGTTCGCCTGACCTGACTCCACCGGACTTTTCCTTCTGGGTATACATGAAACAGCAGGTGTATGCGACCCTTCCACAAACATTGCAGGACCTTAAACGACGCATTATGAACGCTTCTGTCAACGTGCCACCCTCCATGCTTCAAAGAGCGCAATGGGAAATTCAGACGAGTATTGAAATGAGCATTGCAGCTGACAGTGAGAAGTTTAAATGTCTCAGATAAAGATATATTGCTATAAATAGTTGTTTTTCTTTTCTCAGATCGTTTTGTCACTTCATAGTGTAGGAAATCAGGAAAAACAAAACAAATGCGCGTTTTAACCGCTCTATTCTACGCATTAATGTCCACAAGGTGTTTTTTCGTATTAAATCGACGATGCTCTACATATGTGTAAATCTTTTTTCTTTATTTACTTCTATTTTCAAGTTAGGAATGCTAACTCCAAAGTTTTCCACCAAGTGGGGCCGTAGGCTATTTCATTCAGTAGTCTACGTTACTATATCTAGACATCACTTTTATGAATATAGCAGTAATCGTTTCGAAGTTAAGAGAGTGGCAAGGGACTAGTGTATGTTGTTGTATATCCTTTCTGAGAATATCATTGCATGTTGTATATCATTTCAAGAGAAAAAGCTATAAGTGAACAGAAAGTGCTCAAGAACTTCCTCCGTCGACATAGATTACCCGAAATGTGTAATGTTGACATGAATCTGTAAATACAAAAAATGAGGGGAAAAATTATGTCATATGTATATTATATACCTGTGTGTGTATGTCTAGAAAATAATATACAAAGAGAAAATACAATAAAAAAATTTTAAACCAGAAAAAAGTGCTTCAAGATAAAAATTTAGGATTAAAAACGAAACAAAAACATAAAACGTTAGCGGTATGAGAGCGCATGAAGCTGCTATACAAGGAGCGCTGTGATAGTAAATCATAAATCGGTAATAATGAAATTATGTACAAAAGACAAAGCAAGGCGGTCGAAACTTTAATCGCTCATAAGGGGATGACTTAATTGTTCGATCCTACTTGCAGAAAAAGCTATAAGCTCTTTTATGGCTCACATATATTTCATTCCTTAAAGGGATATATTTTATATATGAAATAACATGAGGTGTTCGGAGCCCTGTAGCGTGTTATGTACTGGACGAAATATAACAAAATTTGGCCACCATACACATTTAAGTATGCGATTTCGATTTATCAAGAAAAAAAAATAGTACCAAAAAACTCAGATAGGGAGAATTCTGGCGCTGCAAGCGCATAATGTGTGGAAAAAGAATGCATAACTGCCAATGGAAACAGTAAATAGCAACACATCAAATATCAAGGAAAAACTTTTATTATAGCAACTTACAAATCTGGCTCAAGGTGACTACCAACTGGATGTTCCAATAATTGCATGTGGTACACGAGGTTTTCAAACGGTGGTTCGCAGCATATCGACATTTATTCGTCTGGCATGTAACGTTATTTGATATTTTAAAGTAGGAATATCAGGAAAATGTCCTTGATACACAACGCTTTTCAAGTGAAACAGAACCGTCTTACAACCAAAAATTGTCAAGATTCAGATCAGTGTCATCAGTAAATGGGTGTTATCTTATACGGATAAAATTTCAGGATCGTACGCAATATCTTTTGCACTGTCGAGAATGGGATATCTCTTTGGGGTTATTGTAATGGGTTATCTATAGGCTGGTTCCAGAGGTTCTGATCCATAATGGCAGTCACAACTTCTTCAACTTATTCCTGCTTAATATCTTTACGTCCTTGACCTTAAATTCCTTTTGAGACCAAGTTCCTGTTAACATCAAGAATTCATATTGTTTCAAATTTTTCAACCATTCTTCGTAAGTTAGTTATGATCATCAGTCCTTTACGTAACTGTTTTAACCGCTGGTATTCACGAAGAGCTGCACTGACATTTTCATCCCACTGATAAGACACCTTGATTAATAAGGCGCGCTCACGTAGTGACAAAGCAGAATAAATTCCCGCAACCCTTACTTTTATCTTCCATGTTATGTCACAAAATACCCGTATAAGCAAATTACATAATAAAGTTTTCGATTGCAGCGCCAGGATTTCCCCTATCGGTGTTTTTTGGTATTAAATTTTTTTTCTTGATAAATCGAAACCGCATACTTAAATGTGTATGGTTGCCAAATTTTGTTATATTTCCTCCAGTACATAACACGTTACAAAGTTCCGAACACCTCCTGTTATTTCTTGATTAACACACACACACACACACACACACACGCGCGCGCGCGCGCGCACGCACACGCACGCACATAGAGAGAGAGAGTGAAGAAAAATAGTAAAAGAGCATAAAAAACATTAAAGTACACTAAATAAGAAAGAAAATAAAAGGCAATTTATAAACAATAATTTCAAATATATTGGTATTTATGATTTTTGTGCGACCACTTGATTATCTTTGTCCTTTTGATTAAAATAAGAAATAGATGCTTGAAATCTAGCATTAAATCTGGAGGTTGGAGTAGATTAGAATTTCGTGAAGTACACGATTGGAACATTGGATGAAAGAAGATAAATTTAATGTTTATTGGCAAGGAAAAAAATACATTAATAACATTTATAACTTAATATTATTGAATAGAACGTAAAAAGTTAAGCTTATCATTTAAATTTTTTTCATTTAATTTTTGAAATGTATAACTGGGTCAAACAATATTTGAAACGCAAATATGAATGCCACTTGTATCGAAAAATCTGATGTTAGAATACAGGAAGAAAAAAAAATGAGGTAAAATATTAAATATAACACCAGGACATGTAGTTTGAGCATAATTAAACCAACTCAGAACATTATATATCCGTAAATATTCATCTGAAAATTGTGAAAATTGGCAGATTTCATAAAGAAGATATGCGAAAAACAATGATCTAGAAAAAGTTACAAAAACTGTCATTAGAGGGCGTTATATGATAAAGATTCAATCCACTGTCGATTCTCAAGTACGGAAAACTTCAGGATTTTTGCGAATGCGCCAAAGTTCTGATTCATTTCGCCAAATTCGAGTTGAGATGAAAGAAAATGAACCTAATTAGAATAGAAGTCAAGGCCAAAACCTAACAAAGTATTCCAGAAATGCGTTTATTACTGGCCCAAAAGTGATATTGGCGGGATCATGAAATGAACAATACAAGCAAATTTTGGAAATCATTCTGTTATGAAAAGATAATAATAATAATTAAAAAAAACACTTTAAATTTTTATCAGTAAGTAGTACATCTTTTTTCTTGGAAATTGTATAATTTTCAAAATTACACTTTACTGGCGAAATTACTTTTTTTTATCAGAATAGTTATACCACACCAGAAACTTTGAGGAGGTTTCGAGCCTTGGAAATCATTCCCAGGGACTGCATATAGATTAAGAAAAACGATCAGGAATGACGAGTAAATAGGGGTTTTCAGAATCCCTCCTTGGTGAAGAAGAAATGTTTCTGCAGAGGTAAGTGAAAATCCTGCACTCATGATGAAAGAGGGCAGAAATTCAAACTTCATGGGCAGCACGGGCATTCAATGCATTGCTACAGCATTAGATTAGTCATGTGCTATTGTTCATAAGTTCATTCATAAAGAAATGCGATAGTATAAATAATTCAAGGCAATTAACTATCCTGTAGGTTTAGCATTCGTTGTGGAGTTTCTTATTCTCTGTGTCGATAACGATTAATCTTGAGATATTCTATAGACTGATGGTGCAGTGTATGTACATGTGGGGGTAGCTTCATAAGTCAGTTAACAACCTCCGGACCAGGGTGATCCCTTTTGATGATCTAGTTGTTATGTTATGCAGCTACGGACCCTAACGTCGCTGGTTCGGTCCTTGGTAATTCAATCTCCACACACAGAACTGCTTTATTTAGTTGTGAAACATCCTAATGATTCCTTGAAATTTCATTGCATTCTCAGGGTTTAGGAAGCGAGTTCGGTGTAATAATTATGTTTGGTCCTTTATTATTACCTCATATACGCATAATTTACCTTCTATTTATCTGTATTTGGACAGCCAAACAGATAGCCTTTCTGTGAATGGTTTTCATTCCAAATTTGACAGAAATCTACAAATTTGGAATAAAAAATCACGAGTCCAATGAAAGCGTCTTCGAATGATTATTTTAAAATATAGACGGTGAGATATGATTCCAGAAATGCATTTTTCCAACACGGGGGGCTATAAAAGGTGGAGATCCATCAAGAGTTTGAATTCTTTGATGGTTATAATACTTTCTCTTTATTAGGACGCCAAAAGTCTATGTTAAAAAAACATTGAAATTAAATCTCGGTTTCATCAATATAGATAGAATAATAATCTTCCCCCTTTACGAAGGTTGGAGATTCAAGCAGCCATGATTATTTAAGAGTAGAACACAATTCATTTTCACCCCAAGCATAGCCTTTTTAATTATAAAGGAAAATATTTTAATCGTCAAACACTTTGAATTCGAGATTTTGAGAAATCTCCCCGAGTTCTAAAAACCTATTTTTGGTATTATATCTATCTATCTTTCTGTGATAAAAATGACACGAAAAATCCTTAAACCAGGAGGATTCAATTTAGTATATGGTTTTTACATTTATGTCAGATCTTGAGCAAAATTCACTCAAAGGAAATCTGTCTGACCAGCAGTTAGAATATTGCACAATAACTACAAAACAAATAAAGCTACACTGATAAAAGTTTGCACAAGGATTTAGTGTAGCCACCTCTCAAAGACTGAGACAAATTTCTTAGCGGCTCATTATTTGCCTGTCTTTACTTTCAGAAGCATGTAAACATAATAATTTAAAAATGGAATGACTTAAAATTTGGTGTGCCATTTTGCGATAGCAATTGTAATTTTGTGTCAAATTTTGGTTTTAATTGATTAGGAAAAGCGCATCTAAAACGAAAATTCAATGTTCGGATACTTTTTGCCACATACCAGAGATTCATCGCCAAGAAGTGCGCCAAGGGCGACACGGTAGATACAATGCTAAATCCATGCCAAAATTTAATAGTTCGTAACTATTATAGGAAAGGAGACAATGGAAGGACTTCTCTAGGAACTTGTATTAGAGAGCATGTGAGAATGTTTAAGCGAGACCACTTCCGCTGGTTTTCAAGAAAAATGAGTAAAACAGAGGCCTAGTTACATGCTCCGAAGCTAGATAGCGTTATGCTTTAATACTAAAAAGTAACATTTTTACATTTCTTTGAGGTACGTGTGTGCCTTGAAAGAGGCAGGTTTCTGAAAGATGGAACTCTCTCGCACTTTGTTACTTGCGATAAAAATACGCTTAGAAGGCATTTTGCAAAAGAATGCAATGCATGAATCACCGTTTGCGTAATGTTTGGCCTACACATGTTATTCTGAATCAGCATTTAGTTCATGAGTCACTCAAAAGACAGAGAGAATTTTTCATCATATCAGAGATATTTCCAGGAATTCGTAACGAATGACTTTGAAACATGCCATTTCGAAATGTGATAGAAGTTCTTGACAGTAATGGTCAACATGAATTCATTTTGAAGAGAATTATTGTAATAATCAGTAATATGCACCCTGGTGGAAATCTTTGTAATTATTATTATTATTATTTTTTTTACCTAAATGTATTTTTCCTTTCTCTATTAAGACTCTGGTAAATTTTCATAACTTTCAGATGAATAGTTACAGATATACACAGCTCTGAATGGATAAACCTTAATTATGAATATCCTGTACTTTAAATTTCGCATAATAATCATACTGATTTAAATCACATTTCTTATTCTATTCAGGTTTTCAAAGTGATGTAAATTATATAATAAAATGAAATTTTTCATTACAAAACATAAGTGCAAGGTAGACTGTTGGAAGATACAATACAATCACCCGCAACGTAGTGGAAATGATTAAATTTAGAACATAAAATGAAGAGAATGAAAGATTAATTATATAAAATTGTCTTAATACAACATTTTCGAGTATATATAAAAATAGCTTTCAATTGAATTATTGTTTGATGCCCTATTCAGAAAAGAATGTAGAACAGAATGAGGTATAAATAAGTAGCATTTCTTAACGTCCCCTCTCCGCCTATTTTTCCTAAAATGAGATAAAAGTCAAAAAGTTTATTTAAACTAACATCGAATAACTTCAATAATTTTATGTTTGAAGCAGAATAACTTATTGACCGCAAACAAAATATCATATGTGTGATAATATTTCTGAATGACTCAAAATTCAGTCTTGATCTTTTCAAATTTGAATTTTGCTTGGAAAACTGAGATTTTTGCAATGTATCAAAAAAACATTCATGTGTATTCCATAAGATTTATTTTACGAATTGATCTTTAAAATGATTTGACGAGTTCATAAGAAATGGTCACTTTTTAAAGAATTTCATCTTTTCTTCAATAGGAACAAATCAGTTCCATTCTTTTTATAAGTGCCAGAAGAAAATATCAACATACTTTTTTCATTATTAAGAAATTTATAACTATATCACACGCGTTTACTATTCATAAATATTCTTACATTTTAAAGAAATATGATAAAAAATAAAATGAACTTTAAATAGTGAACTTCAATCACAAGGAGCATACATTTTTATAAATATTGATTTACCAACGAAGGATTTCATTTTGAGGATCAAAAATATTATAGATCAGCTTAAGGATTAAAAATTTTTTTAATGAAAGAAACAATTCTCACTCAATTATTAAAGTTAAATAAATTTAAATTATATTGTTTCCTTCTATTCAAAAGAAGTATTTCTGTCCTTGAAACATTTAAAAGCTATACAGGCCAAATGAAATGGAAATTTTGACTTACAGAATACTTTTAAAATTTGTAGTTATCAAAATACTGCACTGAGGATAAAATTTGCACTTATTAAAAAAAATACAGTAAATTCACCAAACAGAATTCGAAACATTTGATAGAAAAAGGCATTAATAATTTATAACGTACTTATTTTTCTGGCGTATATTTAATTTTCAGTATAGATAAGACATTTAAGTAAAAAATACCACGATATTAAAAAACAAATCTGATGCGAGTATATTTGATTATTTAGCTACATTGTATCTTTTTATTCTGTTTTAGCCTGACGCCATTGAAGAATTGATTACATTTTCAAAGTTCAGTAATCGCTTGATGGTTCTACAGTCAAGTTTTGTTATGAAAAATATTTGTGTGTTGCGTTGAGGTAGAATGTTGCGTCAAGCAAAATACCTCATTAGTTCATTCATTGAAACAAAACAACATGTAAGCTTTTAAAATATTTTCGTGAAAATTCGATTCTTATTGTTTTTCTAATTTGCATTTTGAAAAGAATTTGTAATTTAAATTTAAGAATTTGTAACGCAAAAATACTGCTTACCTGTATGAAAAAAATATCTTACAAACATAATGTATCAGCTAATCAATTGACATTCAATCAAATATTTTGTTGCGATATTTTTATATTACAGAAAATATAGAAATGGAAATTTTCTGTTCTGTCAAATTAAATTTATCATTATTTTTTTTTTTATTTTTAACATCTAAAGAACTTTGTGAAAAACTTAAAAGATGAAGTACTTATGAAAAATGAGTAAAGAATAAAAAAAGAATAAAAATGAAGTCAATATATATAAAATGAAGTCATATATATTGAAAATAAAATGAAGATAAATAATACTCTAAAAAAATGAAGTCATTATATATTGAAAGTAAAAATTACAGCAAAAAATAAAAGAATAAATAGTTTATTATGGAATGTTATGTTGTTCTATATTACGCTTATCCGTTAAAAATAAATTCAGTTATCAAATGAATTTTTTTACTATATTGTGTTAAATAAAATTCATAAGATAAAGACTGTATTTATTGTAGTTCTATTGAATTAACATTGTTAGATTTTAATTCGCTTTGATCATCATGATCTGTGTGTTTATTAGCAGGAATTTAATTCTATGTGAAACATTAATTAACATTAAAAATAAACAATTTAATTCGATCTTAAAACATGAGGCTAAAAGTAATAATCTAATGGAAAAGATATAGAAATGAGTTTTGTCTTAGAGAAGAGACAGTAATCAGTTAAGTATCATATAATTTATGATGCAAAAAAAGAAATTAATTACTTCTGAGAAAAAGTTAAGGAAAAAAAAACTAACTGTGATCTATAATGGGACATTAAAACTATAAATAATTAATATAAGAATTAAAACTGTTTTTGATGTCGTCAGAAACTTTGCTGTATTTTTGGATGCAAATGCAATTATGAGTAATAAAGTCTTGAAAATAATTTAGCTATGACATTGAGCAACCTTGTAAATTAAGAATACTTTTAAGAGGAAGATTTAAGAGGAAATTTGGTAAAATCCTAGATGGGCCCACCTCTTGGCGACTTTTTTGAAATCTCGCCATGTTGACTACTAATTGAATATTTGTTATTATTTTTCAATTATAAAACGATACTTGAAGGCCAGAAATAATAATAAATATAATAAAAAAATATGTATAGTAAATAAATAAATAATTATAAAATAAAAAAATAATAATAAAATAAAAATAATAAATAAATAAATAAAATAACTATAATAAAAAATAAAATTAAAATAAATTTAAAAAACCCGTCTAGATTGATTATTTAATAATAAAATAAAAAAAGAAAGAAAGAATAATAAAATAAAATAAGAAATAAATAAATAAAAAAAAAAAGTATAAAAAAAAAAAAAAAATTTTAAAAAAAAAAAATAAAAAAAAAACATCTAGGTTGCTACGTTGGCGACGTTATCGCCACTCGTTTGGCGAGAATTCAAAAAGACCCCAAGAGGTGGGTTGTCCTAGGATCCACCCGGAAATTTTCTCACATCTACAATATTTGGAATCGATCACAATTACTTTACTTTTTAGCTATTAGAAATATCTATTAGAATATTAGAATTTTAGCTATTAGAATTCTAGCTATTAGAATTTTAATTAATTCCATGAAACTGAAAAAAAATTAATAAAATTGAAGAATCATGAGATTATATCTTAATCTATTTACACAGAATAATTTTTCCTTAATACAAATAAAGGAGTGGAAATAACTATTGAATAATGGATGTGTCGTGTGGAGAAGTAATGTGAATAAAGTGGAGGAGTTATTTTTTATAATTATGTTTCTAAATATTTTTTTTATAATAATCAGTTTTGTAAAAAAAAGTTTGAGTTTGATGAAGAGTTGAGTTTTCTATTCTGGATGCACCATGATTAAATTCCTAAATTTAAATAGATACTTTTCTTAACCTTTCTCTGTTTCAACTTTCCTCGTAGCTGCATATAAATTTGAAATAGAAAATAAATATTTACGTCAAAAAGACAAGAATCTCAGTCTTTTTCAACTGATGCGGGACTAAATTTTAACCCAAAAACAAAGGAAATAAAGAGAGAGGGGGGGGGGAGAGAAAGACATACATAAAGATAGAAAAAAATTGAAAAGATGATTTATTTCTGTGTGATATATTTTTTAGATATTGATACGAGTTTTCAAACCAGGCAAAATTTATTATGAATTATTTTGCACGGCATTAAATTAACTTTATCTATAATTTCTAGAAATAATATATTATATTCTATCTCAGTAAAAAAAAATATTTGAAGAAAACTGATCAAAGTTCAACGAATAGATATTAAGCCTAAATAATTCTAGGGACTTCAATAAAAAACTGATAGAATAATTCAATAGTAATATTCATTAGTTTATATTATTTTCTAAAGAAAGGAAAATAGCATTTACGAAGAGTATTATTTATCTATTTTAAAATAATTTTAAATACCAGATAACTCTCAGCATCAAGCTTCTTATTTAATTTATATTTTTCTTTTATTAAATATGTAGAATCTGATTCTTAAGAGGTTTAGATTATTTTCTGATTAATATAATCAAGATTAATTTATTTTAAAATAGTTATACATTGTTATTTATTCATACTGGAGAGTATTTAAAATTTTAAGCAACATATTCAAAAAAAATTTGAAAATTCAGTTTTTTTGCAGGTTTTTAAGAGATAAAGACATTAAAAAAGATTTTTAGTCAAAATTGAACAGTTGATTGCAATTTTGGACAAATAAAATAATGAGTAAAAAAATTTGCGTGTTCCCCACAATTCATCTTCATTCAGTTTTTATTCTTCTTTATTTTATTAAAATTCGTCTAAATTTTAATTTCATTTAGTTTAATTACTCAATTAAGAAGGGTAATTTTTCAACATTTTAAATATACAAAATAATTTCGATACATTTTTAAAACTGAATTTTTAAGACTCTTATTTTTTTAAACAATTCTTTTTTTTTCAGTGTTCTCTATATAAATGTTTTTTCCAGCAATTTATTCTGTTACAAATCTTATTTATTTTGACGTTCAATAATAAATCTTTTGAAATGTTCCAGAGTAACTAGTTAACATAAATATATAAGAAATTCCGAAATAGTAAACAAAGCTTACTAATATTTAATTTATCATTCTTTTCCTATAATATTAAATGTAAGCAACTTATTATACTTTTCACGTGAAATGATGTTTTTTATTAAGGTAAAGAATAAAAAGAAAAGTAATTCACTATAGTTTTTCGGAATGTTTTTAGTTTATAAATTATCTTATTTCAAACGATAAGGATTTTGAAATTACATGGATTAAATCAGTATAATAATAATAATAATTATTATTATTATTTGGGAAAAATTACCATTTAAGTAAGCAGCAAAAAGCAATTTTGACATTTAATAAAAAAGCAAATATTGAAATGGAATTCAGTATTGTCTCAGTAAGAACTCTCACTATTTTCATACTTTTTATTATATTTTTAAATTTAAAACAATTTTTAAAATGATGTTAAAGAATACTTGTATTTGCTATATTTTGATTTTAATAATATCTATAATGCAATTAATTAAAATAAAGCAAATCATTTAAATGTATAATACTAAATTGTAAGAAAATTGTGTATTTATTTTTTAGAGATTATAAGAGTTAAAGATCCAACCAATTTTGGTTTGAACCAATATGAAGCATGAATAAGTAACTGTTTATTTTTAAAAAAATTAATTAGTTAATTAAGTTAAAGAACCAATCAATTTTGATTTGAACCAATTTGAAGCACGAATAAGTGACTGTTTTTTGAGAACAATATTTAATTTTTTTTTTCGATTAGCGAGCGGTTAATCAAATTAAATTCTCCTGAAACATTTTCATTCTTTTCAAATAAGCAGTTGAGGTAATTTATTAAAAAGAATCGAAAGACATTCAAGCAATATTAAAACAAATTGCATATATATCAAATCATGAGTGATCCATTTTATAAATGAGCGATTAAATATCAAATTTACTAAAAGATTTTCAGATACTTCAATCAGCTTTTAAATAGAATAAAATTTGTATTCTTAAAACTATAACTATTATTAACTATTAGGTAATTGTTTTACAAAATGTTTTTTTTTTCAGAAATAAAATTGGTAATTGGAAGATTACGGCATATCTTTTTTTGGAGTAATTTCCCATATATCACATTTATTATTTAAAAAATAAGATGTTTTTGAAACATAAACACAGAGTGAAGATAAAATAATTTATTCAAAACATTCTATAAATGCAACTAACAGCCAGATAGATACCAAAATTTGTACATATAATATACAAAAAAAGGGGGTTAGTTATCCGGTAATACGGTACATTCCCGAATATCCGGCCTAATGTGGCTGAAGGACAGGCTAAATAATAAAAAAGCCTGATTGGCCGGAGTTCTATGAACTCATTTCTTTGCTCACAAATACCAGAAGACAAAGGTTTTATACCAACACTCACTGTAATGAGTATTTTCTCACTTCTTATTGAGTACTAAGCCCTCCATTTATTTCAAGCCAAGTAAAATATGAATTCGACCGCGGCCCGATGAATCATAGAAGCAGTAATGTGTTGAGTTAAAATAGAAGGCTCTGTATTTGTAGTTTATATATTTTTATGTACTACATTGCACATTTCTAGAATTTATTAGAGGAAAAGTAAGATAAAAGATATAAAGTGTCCACATTTTAAGATAAATTCTGTAATCTTAAGCATACGCCAAAAATAATTTATGAATCCAGTACGTACTGTGCAGTTATAATCAGGAATAACGGTAATAAATGAGGTACTTAACACACTGACGAGACAATGAGCAACGAGCAGAACGCTGCTCTTTTCTTGCCACAGTATATTTTGTTTGTATTTTGCACACGACACTTAGGAGGATAGTAGGAGACACCATCTTCCAATGACTGGGAAATGTTGCCAATGCAATGCAGTGCCTTCCTCATTTAAGTAAGATAAACGAAAACTTGGCCGGATAGTAAGGAAGCGAACCGGATGCTCAGGATTATACTATGACAACAACAACAACAACAACAAACTAGTTCCCAAATCATACTAAAGAGGATGATTTTTATTAAAAGTTTTTAATTAGCTTCCATTAAATATATAATTCTGCAAAAAATTTAAATTTTCACATTCAAGATTTTTATTTAAAGGTTTATTCAAAATAGCCTAATCTTTATATATTATTTAAAATGACTTCTTTTATGTTAAAAAATGAAATTTTGGATTCGCTTTTTTATTTACATTCTAATAAACTGGAATGCTTTTGAAATTTTGCATACATTTCCAAAACTGAATTACTAAATAATCAAATGGTTTTATTAAATTATGTTTATATAATGTGACCTCCTAGAAGAGAATTCCAGAAGAAATTGATTTCATTATTATATAACATTTACATTAAGGAATCATGTATCGATGTTAAAAATAGTTAGAAATTTAATAAATTATATAACATAGATTACCACATTTTTAAAAACGTTTATGAAAAAGTTTTAATAATTGATTAAAAAGTTTATTTTTGCAACATTTTTTTAATATTTATATATAGATAAAGCAGCTCTTATTTGCACAAATGGAAAGAATGCAAAAAAAAAAAAAAAACTTGAATTGAAAACTGAAATCATATTATTGCTACCGATACCAATAAGTTCATCAGAACATGTGTTCATAGCCCAATTTTCTAAAAGAAAGTATTGATGTGCTATAGTTGCTAATTTTGGATTTCATCAACCTAAAAATTTTCGATGCTGGAAGATGTTATCATAACCTGGGATAAAATGATGGACCCCATTATCTATCTTTAAATGTTCAACGTGTCTGAGGTTGAAAGCACATCAATGGTTGCGTCTCCGAAAGATATTGAACAGTCAATGGCGAAACAATTAGTTCAAATAGTTATAATAAACACAAACGGTTACTCCTTCTCGTCTGCAGACATTCGGATTATTCAAAATGATCAGAACATTGTTACAACGTTGGTCGGAACTGTAGCTAAATCTTAAGGCCATCATCAGCCACGGTACAATCCGTCCCGTAGGAGGCCCTTCATCGAATGCGGGTTTCGGTATATCGTTTGGGGGCAACCAACGCTATACTATTTCTGTATCCACTAGAGTAGTAAGTTCCGGTCCATTATACCGGAATTTTCTCATCAAGTTTGAGATGACCCAAGTGGATGAAGGTTAGAGGGAAAGAAAAATTGTATCCCTTCATACTATTTCCCATGCTTTGAGCCGTGTCTGATCTATATTACAGATGAAAGACTCATCTATAATAAATGAAACAGTGTAACTGATTTATCTCTAGCTACTCAAATACCAAACGAAACACCATGCCAGAGGCTTCTAATTCGCAGTTCTGAGATGTCACCTCCCCGTGGAGGCAGCAATTACAGGAATGTCAAGTATGTTGATCGGTGGATATACTCTTCAGTGCAATTGAAAAGATCTTGTGAACGTAAAGGATGTGGTGCATCCTCAAAGGAATGTAATTTTATAAGAACTAAAAAAATTTACTTCGCTACAAGTATTGCAGTCAACGGTTGAACTTACTTTTTACCGATTCGAGCAATTAAATGACTTATTCAAACATGCTATGTTTTTTTTTCAATAAATATGCTCTTTAATCCTCTACTATAAATTTCTATACGCATAGCTGTAAAACTGTCCTCCATAATACGATTTGGGCACTATTTCTTATTGCATAATCGCTGAAGCACATTTTGCTTAGAGTATGTACAGATTTTATCATCAATTCGACAATTAGTTAAGGAAATAGAACGCGTTGAATAGATCAAATTATTTAATTCAATTCTGAATAAGACAATATAATTATTTTTTTCATACAATTGTTTTCAAGTGAAGGTACAAAGGTTTTCAATAAAATTTTCAAATACATAAAATTAACATTGTAAATTGTAAAAGAAGTTTTAGGAAAGAATTGTGAATTATGAATACATGAATCTGATTTGTCAAGCCTTTGATTATCGAAGTTATAAAGTGTCATAGAAACTTAGATAAACCGTCTTATTCCCAATACATGTTTTAAAGTGCTTTACACAAATAAAAATGAATTAGATATTAAAGTCATAAAATTGATTCAAATAGAAAAAGTAAATATAAAAATGAATATCTGTTTGGTCCAAAAGTAGAGCATTTTTGGTTTGATTCAGATTTGGTTTTGAGCAAATCCAGGTTTGATATTTTTCAAGCACCACAATAATATTGCAGAATATTATGCAATGTTATATGACATAACGATATTACAAATATTGTACGCTCATTTTTTTTTATTATACAATATGTGTGTGATACTGGAGTGGAACCAGTCTTCTTTGACCGGTGCGATCCGTGAAGGCCCATGCGGCGATAAATATTTTACAATTAAACCATAAAAACAATTGAGACTATGATAGATTCGTTTGAAATACAGTGCTGTGGTTTAATTTAAGTGATATAATAATAACTTGTAGGTAATTTGCAGTGCTTTTCAATACTATTGTTTTTAATACATCGTTAAACGTTTCGTTCTCATTTTAGGGTAAAACGTACTTATTACGTTGCTTATGCTACAAGTTCAAGAATTAGCATTATCTAGTTTTAGGTCAGTCTAGTGTCAGTTCTACTTATTACATACGCAAGGCTAACCAGTGAATTTTTACCTAAGAATTCCTATGTGATCTCTAATGTATTACCATTTTTTTTAAAAGTTACTACAGGAATCATTCTTTGGATGTTACTAGAAGGGTGCAATCTACAAGCAAATTCTAAAGTAAGAGGTAAAAAAATGCTACTTGCAATCGTGTTGCTACCTAAAGCTACTAGTCTCGGTGCTTTCTGATTTTCTTTTTGTATAAAAATTGCATTGTTTGAGAAGACGCATATTGTTTTTGTTTTGTTTTAATGCATGTTCATTAGATTGCAATCCAACTTACCGCTTCGTCAGTAGCGGCTTTACTATAGGGAACTGGTATCAATCTGTCTTGTAGCTCCCCGCCAATCACCTGCAACGACATACTTGATTGCAATGAAAGCTGAAATACAATTGCAGCACCCGGTTAGTAGCTGTGTTAGATTTCATGCAAAAGCACTCATGCATCATCACACTAAAAGAACATGTCCAATGTCAATACGCATTAGTAATTCAATAATCTGAAATGGCATAACAACAAAAATTGTTCATTTCTGGGCAAAACAGTTTTTAAAAAAATACATTCATTTCCTCTGTTTAAAAGTAGCGCTAAAAAGTTATATCCTCATAAAATTGAAGCCATTGCGTGCAAAGTCGTGTTATCTTTCATACAGTAAACGTCGCTTAAAGTCATTATATAAGGGGCCACTATAAAATATTCATTAAACAAAAAATAATTTTTTCAAAAGTACTATGAAATTTTGAAAAATATTCAGTAATGCCTCAATAAAATACAAAATAATACCTATTAAAATTAATATTTGCAGTAATAGAGATTAAAAATGAGGTTCAACAATCTGTTTTTAGGTTATTTATTAGAACTGGATTAGCGATATTTCTTTAAATGAAAATTCCAAAATGTCGAATTCTTATGAATGTATTTTAATGCTCACGAAACGTATCATACAATTATGTCAACAGATTGCACAGTGAGGATTCAACATTTCAAATGATCTTTTTTGAGTTTTTTCACTTTTCAATGGGTTGTGTTAATTAATTTTACATCATTCTAATAATTGTTAATAAGTCATCTTTCCTATTTAGTCAACTTTTTTTTTCATTTAGTCAAAAAATCCATTCTATTCCGAAACTCTTTCCAATTCTAAAATCATTTAGCATATTAAAGGAGATTTTGTATGATTATTATTCTATAGAATATACTGAAATATCAGAAAAACCTTTGTGGAGGAATTCCACATATGCCACATACAGGCCTTTCAGTAACTGTATAACGTGACATATGTATCTATAATCTATGAAAAGTTCAAGAATGGGATATAATTATGACTTAGTACAACTTCAAAGCGATGTCAAATTTGGTGTCCGGGAAATGGGACTTATCATTTCAGAGAATGAATTTTCACGTCAACCGCAGATGCAAAGAAGTCGTCGGCAGAAACTGTCATTAAACAAAATTTGACGACAATTTCAAACAGCTTCAGTGAATAGAAGAATTCTGGAAAAATTGCATTTTGCGATAAAAAAGCAAATATAAAATTAGATTGCGCGAATTTAATCACTATAGAATTTCAAGAATGATTAATAGCATAGACATATAGGTAATATCTGAATCTAATGATGGATATTAATTAAGCATTGGACTCTGATGTGTGTGCATCATATTCTGTGGGACCTGGATTTTCTTCGGATTTGAGAGCCAACTCGAACCCTTAATGAGGGCTTTACATACAGCTTTGAATCTCACTTGGGCACAGCAATAACAACATTAGATTATGATTAGAAATAAATAACAGTTCCACAATTCATATTTTAATTGGTTCATGTAGAAATTAAAACCCAAGAAATTGAAGATCCTCAATGTCGAACAGAAGAGGGATGACTACGCACATGAGATTAATATGAGCCTACCCGGTTCCTATAGTCATTCGAAGGTGGAGGAGTGGCCTGCTACACACAAATGTTGATTAGGAACTGTATTGATTAAATGAACAGTAATAATATGAGATTTATTCAACTGGAGATCATTTGAAACTCTGTTTTTTTTATAAACTTCCAGATTGGCCAATGGGCATGCTATATGTTCATCTTTTTTTTAAAAATACACTCGCTTAATTCTTGCATTCATGTTGATGGATTGAGGGCAATATGCCTCCAGGACCATATGCCTCTTTAACAGGACAATATGCCTTTTTGTAAGTGTCGAAAAATCACATTAATGTATAATTGTATTCTTCTGAATTTGGAGTTTTGCCATTCTCATTCAAGTTTGTATAGTCTTTAAACATGATGGAATACATTTAGAATGCCAAGAAGTGCAATATTGAGCAAAGAAATCTAAAATGTGGGAATACATCCAAGTTTTCAAAATTCCTGTTGGATATATTGTGTGCTCTGCGTACAACATAGTTCCAGAATCGTATTTCTGTAGTCCTTTTTCCCGTGTTGGATCTATCAGTTATTAAACTGGAGAGCCATTTTTACCGACAGTTCAGTCTACATTTCTTATATCAATTATAAATTAGTAACATAAAATGAATGAGTGATCCCAATTCGAGAAATATTTAGCTCTGGATTGAATAAAAGAGATAAATAAGACATCTTGCTCAATAGAAAGCAACTGTTGATGATAATTCAGAAACATTAAGCGACGGTTACTGAATATGATGGAAGTTGAATTATTTGTTTAAAACTTTGAAAATTTTTACATATGAAATTAAAAAAAAGAAAAACATTTCTGCTAATTTTTTTTTGTAGAGTAAATAATGTAGAGTAAATAATGTAAAGTTTAGCATTCACAGAATTTTTAATTTTGTTTAAAATCGCTATTTACAAATGTCAGCGTTTTCATTCTTTCCCGGTAATCTTGGACATGTCGACTGAGTGCTTGTTACTTCTACTTGGGTGAAAAGAAACAAGTCCGTCTTCTAAATATTTTCTTACTTCGTTTTCTAATGCTGTAATTTAGAATAGAAATTTCGAAGCGCTTTTTCGTGCATTTCTACTTATTGTCAGGCAACAAGCTATTAATGATTAAAAGGCTAATTCAAGGCCCAGATAATTGTTAGCAGGGCTTACTAACTAAACTATAACTAGCATTCAAGACGAAAGTTATCTTTTTCTTTTGGTTTCTGATGAAAAGTTGTTTCAAACTCAATCTAAAGCACAAGCATTCATTTGTGTTGCTAATCGATTAAACTGTAAAAGCATATGCACTCAACATGCAGAAGAAAAGAACGCATTGAGAGTGAAAGCCATTACGCATAGAAATAAAATAGGAAGCACTGGATTTAACTTCAATTGATGTTACATATGACGCATTTGGTTAATTATTTATTTATAATTTAAACATGACATTTTGAAATGTTATTTGATGCTAAGTGAGTGAATGTTTTCTTGCAATAATTCAAGAAAGATTTACCTATTAATTGTATTTTTAATAAATATTGAATTTTGGTATCACAATTAGTATATGTATTAAAAAATTGGTAAAAAATTAATAATTAATATAAAATTGATGATAAATATACACAGGATAAACAAATATATATCATAGTTAATATACATTTGATAAAACATGCATAAATATATTTAATAAAATGTAGAAACTGTAGAAACAGATTAATTCTTTATAATACATAATTAAGATTTTTTTCAAGTGTTCTTGGTAATTTCTTTTAATAATTATTATTAATGAAAATTATCATAGTTTTTTTGGGGAAAGATAATGCAATTAATGATTTTCTTAAATGTTCACAAATTATTGTAAAGGATTTTTGAAACATTTAGTAATATTTGAGATTAGATTAGTTTTTAATTCAAGTATCTGCTCATAAATTTAAAAAAAAATCTTTTGGTATTTTTTTGGCAGGAAAATGCAATGATATTAGAATATTCTAATTTTAGATATGAAAGGAAAAAAAAAAAAAAAACTGCAATATTTTCTAATTTCTCTTAAATTTTTTTATAATGAAATAATATTTACAAAAACTACAGAGAAAGTAAATAACGTTAACAATGTGAAAATAAACGAGGTTTCAAAGTAGTAGTTAATATCTATACTTTTCGAAGAATATCATTAAAGAAGATTAAATATAAAACACAAATTTGCTAAACATTATTCATCATGAATTAAAATCCATTCATTGTTAAAAAAGTTGCAAACATTCTTAAAAAAAGTTATTACAAATGCAATAGAAAATATTCGAAGTTAAGAATGACAGACCAGACGAAAAAAGAAGAAACTCATGCATTTCGCTAAACTGTGCCAATGGTAAAAGTCTTTGGCGCAATGCACTAGACATCTCACGACCAGCAAAATGTAAATGAATCACAAGTGAGAAGTGGGACGAGCCGGACAAGTGCGTACCTGAGTTTGTAGACGCGTGAGTCCTCTGATCCAGAGGATCTGTCCCGTTCTCTTCACTTCCTGAGATATGGACCCCCTGGAGGTGTCCTCCACCAAGGACCCGCCCGCGTCCAGGTCTTCGGGGTTGCCCGAACCCCACGTGAACGTCTTGGGGATCTTCTTCGTGGGGATTGTTGTGATGCACTGGCCCCACACCAGTACCCCGGCACCGAAGAATAAGCACCACAGCCACTGGTCCAGCGACAGGGGGGCGGTCGAAAATGCTCGACCCCCAAACTGGACGATAATCACCTGAAGTAAGAAGAAATAACCATCAGAAAATAGCAAACTAATATTTCAATTACAGTCACAGATAAAATAGTTGCTAAAGATAAAAAGATTACACTTATGTGATACTCGTAATTATGTAAGTAGAAGAATTCCTGATGTTCAGAAGCCAAGTTATTATAGAAATGGACATTATAATTTATAATGGACTTAATAATTTTTTAAATATCAAAATAGTTTCAAAAATTGCGAAATGCTTCTTTCCAGACACCTTTGAACTTTGAAAAGAGCACGCAAAATGCTACAAAAAGTGCTTGTATATTTCATAGAATCATGGACAACTTTCTGGACGCTTTTCTGTTTACCCAGATCTGAATGAAACCAGAAAAGCCTAAATGAAACTATGAACGGGAAACGAGAGGGTTTCACAGCTAAATAGACGGAGAAAGTGTATTCCTGCGGAAATCGCGGGTTGAGCAAATTTTGCTACTTCTACGTCGCCCGCGGAAATCGCGGGATACGCTGTTGCAGGGTTAACGGCATCTAAAAAAAAAATTATTTTTGCTTTAAACGTGTCTTTTTTTTTTTTTAAATATCTGATTGAAACAAAATTTTGACTCGGAACTGCACTTGTAGTCACAAAATCACATACTGAATTCGATACATTTAAGTCATTGCGTTTTCGAGTATCGCTTTTACATGTTTCTGAAAACACAGACAAACAGGCGGTCAACCCTTTTTTGGATTCGGTAAAAAGTTATGCATCTACATTATAGATGTTAAATCTGTGCATCAAATTTTATTCATATAGCTCTCTTCGCTTTGTAGTTATCGTGTTAGCTTATATTCGAACAGCCGAACAGACAGACTTTCTCTCAATAGATTTTGCATAAAATTTGATAGAAATCTATAAATTTGATGTGAAAACTATACCAATTTCTATTCGTCTGACTCAAAGGGTTTTTTAAGTTATCTTTATTATAGACAGGCTGGATCTTTCCACCCTGGAGGGTACACAAAAAGGTGGGGGAACTGACTCATCCCATCGATGACGGGACGTACTTCCTTCGGGAAGGGTTGTACCGTGGCCGGTGATGGTCCTTAGGACTCAACCACAGTTTCCGCCAGTTGCTGTTGCGGCGATCCGGTCATTCAGTTTTCTTTAACCGTGCGCCTTCGGGCGGGTCGGATAGTCAGTGATATGACTTATCATAGATAGACAGAAGGACGGATGGACATATATATACTTTCCAAAAATATGTTTTTCGAACCCGAGAAGTCTAAAATGTTGAGACTCATCAAAATCTCGAGCTCAAATTTTTTAGAGAATACTGTTCTTTCTCTATATTTCGTAAACGAGAAGTAAAAATTATATACAATCATGGTCATTTACTGACCTTATCATTCTGAAGATTCAGCAATGGATAAAATTTCCGATCCTCTTTTTGAAGATCACTAATGATGTGAGATGGTCCTTAATATTCCTCCTTCAATGGGAGCCAGCTTGCTTTCAAAGAAAGATTTTGAAACAGGAATGCCTGAACATTCACCTTTCAAAACTGGAAATTTTGCATGATGTCCGGTCATCTTCCGTTACTTTCGAACCGTTTGCTGAATTCGTTGAACAAGATTTTCTGTTGCGATCTTCTGTTGACGGTTCTGTTCCTTGACCTCCTTCATCAAAAATGCAATTTAGAGCGGAATGAATTTTTTATTCTTCTTACTTTTTAATTTTTTAATTTTCTTATCTTCTTCGATTTGATGAATAGGACTGAATGCCAAAGTATTAATTCCAGACCATTGAGAAGCTTCAAAGTAATAGTAAGGCTCATATCATATCACTGGCTGTAGTGTTTTTGAAAGAAATATACAGCTGCAACCATCATTGGCAGCTGTATATTTAAGAAATCCGATACTTGAATCTTCACACAATTATGACCATGATTATATAAAACGTTTGGTAATAAATTCATTTTTCTCTATACTCTCGTCTTTTTATTATTCTCCATTGAAGCTTTAAAATAAACGGCCCTCATATAAGCCAAAATGCTTGTTTGGTTTAAAATGTGCCATTTCTTACGTTTTTTCAACTATTATCTAACGCCGTTGATCTGAACTTTTGCATGCATTGAAACTTTTTGAATGTTTGAGATGTGAGTTAGATTTCCCATTTTAGATAATCTTTTACTTTCTGTTATTTGAGGCACTGAATCTGCCCAAGTGATGTTTTGATTTATTTTTATATCTGATTTTTAGTGTAATTTTTTTTATAAATACAGCCAAGTCTTCAATCACTAAGAGGACAGTAATACTTGAAATCATCCTTATGTGTAATTAGCCCTCATGACACCACAATATCTGTACTTCTTTTCGAATTCTTGTTTCCCTTAAAAGATGCCAAGCTCCGTCTTTCACTAAAATTTATCTGTGCTCATCAAGCTACATATATTATATATTATATATATATTTGTGTGGTGTGTGTGTGATTAAGTAATTAATTAATTTTTAAGTAATTTTTCATCGAATCAAAATTAAGCCTTCGTCTTTTCTTTCTTTAGAAATAGTCTTCATTGCCGACAAGGAACTATCGATTTTAAAACTTTCGTTTATTCCTTTTCTTTTATTTATATTTTAAAAATACCTCAATTTGTGAGAGTATAAATCTTCAATATTCTAATGAGTAGCGTCTTTCTCAAATATTAAATTTATCAATATTTTTATTTTCGCTTCAATTTTCATATATAATTATATGTATTGGATATTTCATGGATGCCATACTATTTAAAAAAAACTATGAACGAGAGTGCATGCAGGTATTGAATAAATAATCATTGCAACTCTGAAGCTTTGTGAAACAAAGTTGGTCGAATAAAGTGTTCAATATCATTGAAAGAATGAATTTATTTTTGTCCCTATATAACATACATATATAGCATTCTAAAAATATTTAATCGAATTCTAAGTAAGTAGGATAAATACAGATAAACTTTTTTTAACAATAAAATAAAAATCAGATAAGTTTTAAGGGATAGAAGGAGATTATTAGTTTTGAATGAAATTTGAAATTCTGTAAGAATGGTCGAAATGCGTCAATTTTTTTTTTTTTTTGGCTACAGTCATCATAATTTACATTTCTTTTTATAGGAACGCATTAAGACATATCCCGTATTATAAGTACTTCAACTTCAACTTCGAGCAAGATAGTATTGAGATACAGCAGAAAATGCACCCCATTTTTATGGAGATTTTGAAAACGTGTAGAAATTTATGCGTCAACAATATCTTCTCTTAGTGTTCCTCCTCTTAAAAAAAATGATGTGACTATCATTTTGTGCCTGTCTTTCCAGACCTATTCATCTACAGAACTATCAGAGATTAAACGCAACAGTTTCAGACACATATTCTACAGGCAATAAAATTGCAATTGGTTAGTTTTATCACCTTTCGAAGCTTGTTTTGACATTTTTTGAATATTCCGAATATTTGTTCGATGTATTGCGATATTTAACGAAGCACCCATAGTACCAAATATTAAAATATACAGATTTTATTCACTTGTGCTGGTAAAAGATTCATATAAGTGCGTGCCAAAACAGTCCACTATAACTCTCATTCAGGCTACAAAAAGTATCCGATACCTTATAGAAATCAGATAAAGATTTATATATTCTGAATGAACAAATTTTCCACCTAAGACGGCACTTCTGTAGACAATTTTAGTTGACGAGTTTCAAACATCTGGGATAATCGCCTGCTGGCGTGTGTAGTCCGTTTTTGGTGATTTTGTGACAAGATTATCCCGACGTACGTGACGCGTCCTTCCAGCGCAAGTGTTTAACCCTGAATAATACGAACTTAACCAAAGAGTACGTGATGCGAAGCAAACATAAATTTCCAATAATTCCAAAAATAAATATATGAATGTAGTCACGAACGCCTGATGACGAGCGCCATCTGCTGGCCAACAGGAGTTGATGCCTGTTAGACGGAGTGCAGACGAGACGGGTCTCTGAACGAAAGACGCGACGTAACGTGAATTTATCCTGCGATGTATTCGACGAAATCTATTTAATGTTCATTTCTTTTATGTTAATGTAATTGTCCTGTCCTAAATGTAATTAAATGTGCGTGATTCTAAAATAGTAGTGATTCCTGAGTCCTACATGAATATATAGTAATGCAAAAATAAATATAATAAGAAATAAAAAAAATCATAAATAATCAAGTAATTAATACGAATTTTTTTAAGAATGCGACAAAGCAAATAGTGTTTTGTCATTATTTTTACTTTTCCTTTTATTCCAAGTTTACTTATCTACGTTCGGCATATAAAGAAAATCTAATAAAAGTATAGACAAATTCTTCAGAAATCGATTATTAAAAAATGTAAATCTAGTTCCTCTTTACATTCTTTAGACATGCGTTGATAAGAAAAGAATCGAGCACAGAGGGGATGTAGGCTCACCTGCGAGGCGGCGGTGATTATGAGTATGCTGTAAAAGACGGGGTTTGTGAGAAGGCCCTCGAAGATGTTCCTCTCTCCGTGGATTTTTCGGGCATTGATCTCGTTGAAGAGGGTCATCATGACGAAAGTGTTGAAGATGATGGTGAAGTGCTGCGAAGGTGGCGAATGCAAAGGCGCATACATGCCCGAATCGATGTCGAAGATGCGGTGCCCTGGGCGGAGAGAAACGTTTTAAAGATAAACAAAGATGCAATCACATGCTTCCTTCATTTCTCTGTACTGAGATTATTATAATTGAAAAATGATCTCTATAAATAATAAAAGGTTATGCGTATGTTTTAGTGTTCTACACGGTAAATCCGTTGATCTAGATTTACCAAATCTTCTACAAATATATTTTGAATGCTTGCAAGAGGCAAATGGTCAATCCAATGTCAGATTTCATTCAAAATTTGATAAGAATCAGCAATTTAAATACTGACAATGTGAGTCAAATTTCATCTATCTAGCTTTTTATGTTTTGTAATCACTATGTTCACTTGTACCCGGACATAAAGATAAACAAAATCCCTATGAATGGATTTCATATAAGATTTGATACAATTCACACATTCCGCATGAACACCACTCACCAAATTTCATCCATTTAGATTAAACCGTTTCTTAGATGTGTATACAAAAGACAAATATAATTCCAAAAGCATATATTTAAGGCTCAGAGATGTCTGAAATGTGGTGATATACGCTAAAATCCCGATTTCGAATTCTTAAACGATTACAGTATTTTCTCTTTGCCTGCTTCAATGCAAGAAAGAAAAAATATCAGGAAAGCTCCATTTATTTCAAGTTCTCTCCTTAACTTTTTTCTACATTGAGTCATTTTGTATTTAGATTTATCATGTGATAAAAATAATTGGGGTATGCATTTAGTCCTCTTTCCTTAGACCGATTAGACATACATTTTTTAAACCATAACCAAATTTCATTTTACAGCAATTTGCACTTTAGAGTTATTTTATTCATTTAGTTATTCTTACTCTATTGGTATATATTGATTTTTTGTACACAAAGACAGACGTAAAGTCGCCAAAAATGCATTTTTAATCAATATCTTCACAATAAAATTATATTGCTTACATTTTATATAGCTTTCGAATGTAATAATAACTTTCTAAACCAATTGTTGAAATTACCGATATAAATTTTTTTAATTCTTCACTATTTTGTTGCCTCTTCCATATAATAAAATGACGCACTCTCTAAGAGGAATGTGTTATCGTGTCAATGAAGCAGAATTTATAGTCGATTCGAGAAATTTATGGATTCGGCCTTCTTTCTGAGTTCGATTATAACATCGATTTAATGATATAAATTTTTGTTTCATAATTATAATGATATGATTATTACATAATTATATGATTATTACATAATTATATGATTATTACATAATTATATGATTATTACATAATTATATGATTATTCGAGACATTCTGGCATACAGATTTGACAATAAGGGAATTAATGAATATTATTTAATGCTTCTAATAATGTAGGCTTATACGGAAATCAGGACAACAAACAAAAGTTCAAGTGTAAACCTATTTAAATGTTCTAATTTATACGCTACACTTATAACAAATCTATTTAATCTAACTGGTAACAAAAGCATGCATGTTAAGTACATAACTGCAGAATATTTATTTTTGTAAAGTTTATGCTAACTCGGTAGAAGAATCAAGCGTTTTTTCCAAGATTTAAAAAAATTATTATTTTTCTCATAAAAACCAAAATGACATCAATCATGATAAAATCGATTAATCGGGTTAATGTATTAACTGTGCCTTTTATTTTATAACTGTCAGCAACAAGAAAAAAAATGGTGTCCAAATATTTATCTGACATACAATGGCGGCATTTTTGTCCAATAGTAGATGTCAATATATCAGAAAGTATGTGTCTGATGTACTACGACGCATCTGACAAAAATGGCGTCAAAAACACAGAATGTAAATCATAATGTATATTTAATTCATAGAATGAACAATGTATTTAATATACGAGATAGGAATAATCTTTACGACATGTAAAGTGGTAAGCATAAAAATTTGAGTTTTTTACATGGTCAAGTAAATAAGAGAGAGAGAGAAAAAGGACGCACCGATGAAGAGTAATGTAAAGATGATGGTCAGTTGATAGATGGCGTGTCCGAGGATGTTCTTCATCATGGTCCTAGAGATGAGGGGTTTCGTCCTGCCGTAAGGCTTCCTCAGCAGGAGCTGCGAGGTAGGCATCTCGGTGGCCAGTGCAAGGGACGCCAGGGTGTCCATGATTAAGTTCACCCACAGCATCTGGACAGCTTTCAGAGGGCTGTCCTATTACGAAACGGAAAGAAGAAGAGTATCAATAAGCAATAATATTATATATATATATATATATATATATATAT
>JAPMOR010114338.1:148157-178296 GCA_026543865.1 Argiope aurantia
AACTTATTTTATATATGTTAGGGGACAAAAGTTTTAATCTCTATCTCTACTTATAATCATGATGAATGTATGGATAGGTGTGTGTGTGTTCTGCTCTATATGCTAGACCGTTTGACCAATCAACTTTGGTACATACATACGTTGGCGGGTAGAAATGTGCAGTTTTTGAAAAAATATTAATTTGCATTTAGTTAATTAAAAATTAAGCTAGATTTTGTTGTTTTTATCCAATTACTTCCGAAAATATTCCCACACAAAAATGATTTTACAAGATTTTAAAGTCCGGAAATGTATCTTTCCAATGATGCTGATTTTGTTGCTGTAAAATTATTTAATCGACGTTTCATTAACTTTTAAACATTTTTAAGTATATTTCACAATAATATATTCAATGAAATCTAAACCGTTTTAATCACTCCATATCCTGACTTTTTCTATTGCTAAAGGATTTATGTTTTGTTAAAAGCTAAAGAAAGATTCTTTTTAACATATGATTATTTTATAAAACGAATTAAAAAGTACAATTACGATACCACAAAAGTTATCGAAAAACAAAATATAGGAGCAGAATATTTGTGCATTTAATAACGCTGTAATGTCATGGGACTGGTACCCATTAGAGATCTGTGTAAACAAAATCTCATTTAAGACAATGAGAATAACATGAATTTAATGTCTGACTATTTGATGGAGTCATAGACGAAATTAAATCAAATAAGTCTATCTAACTGATGCTAAACATAAATAATATCTCCGGCTAACCAATGGGTCGTCAAAGGTGACTACTAAAAATAAATGTAACTGTGTTAGAGAAATATAAAAGTAATTACAATGGATGTATATGTTAAAAACAAATGGTTAATGATGCAAAAGTTGAAGCTAGAATCGGAAGTAATTGTCATTGTACTTTGTATACCAGTTAAAGCGGTTGCATTAATTGTGAGTAATGTGACTTTTATGTAATCTGGAAGATAGTCTGTGGAATATTCAATAAATTTCTGCGATTCATCAACCTTAAATATCTAGTTTTTGAGCTATCATTTCAATTTTTCTACATAAAATCAAAAGGAACTGGTGAGCATGGGAAAATTAATATTAAAAGTCCACAATTACAAAAGTTTAAGGAAATTATTAAGGCAGAAACCATGGTCTTTATCTTTTGGATAGTTGCCCGGTATTTTTTCTTTTGGCAAGTAGTTCAAAGACCTCAGTTCATTGTTCATGATGAATGGCTTGACATGAATGAAATGCGATTGCAATGGACATCCCAAACAGTCGCTTTTGCCAATCTTATATTAAATGGATAAGCACAAACGCAATGTTTATTCCAGAGGTCAAGACAATGTATTTTTCATAAAACACCAATGAACTGATAACTTTCTCGTGTTGCACTCCCTGGAAAGAATGTTATATACATTCTATAATATAGGTGTGGAATGTACAGAAAAGTGTCGTTTCAAAACGCTATCTATTTTTAATCATAGTCATTTTCTCAACCCCGAAGTTTTCGTGCAGAGTATTTTTTAGTATAGAACTTCATTTTTCAGAAGTTCTATATAATGAATTAAAGTTAAATATACATTGACAGGCAGTATAAAATAAATGCAAAAATTAGTTGACAAAATGAAATGATGGAATGACATCATTTACTTTGTTGTGCGATTCATGATGGATCTTGCCCAGTGCATAAAAGTTAACAGAATACAAAAATCCACATGGCTCTTTTATCATTTCATTTTAGCATAGAAATGATATGACAGTGCTAAATGTGCATGTATACCTTCTGAAAATAATAGAGAAACATGTATACCTTCTAGAAATAATCTGAAATTGCAATTTTACTTGGATTCCTTCTCCTGTAAGGATTATTTACGATTCTGCTGTGAAAATAGAAAAAGTAAAAGATTGATCGATCTAAACCCACTGCAAGCTTGTTGTATTTTGATTTCTTGTAGTAATTTCTCTGATTAACTAATTATTTACACCACGTATCTACGGAACGGCCGCGGTGGCCTGGTGGTAAGATCTCGGCTTCGGAACCGGAGGGTTTCAGGTTCGAGACCCGATTCCACCGAAGAACCGTCGTGTAAGGTGTCTGCTGCACGTTAAACCTCCAAACGTCCTCCCGCTGGTGTGGTGTGGAGAGGGTGGTGCCAGCTCAAGTGTCGTCCTCGTCATTTGACCGTGGTTCAAAATTACGAGGTCCCTCCCAAAATTGCCCTAGTGTTGCTTCAAACGGGACGTTAATACAACTAAACCAAACCAAACCACGTATCTACGGAGTTGCAGTGCAAATAGGGCTTGCTGAACCACAGAAACAATCCCTCTGAAGGGAGGCCTTACCTCTATTGCACAGGCTCCCACGAAGGCAACGATGACTGCGACCACGTTGACCGTGAGCTGAAACTGAAGGAACTTGGCGATGCTGTCGTAGACGTTCCTCCCCCACATCACGGCCTTCACTATGCTCGTGAAGTTGTCGTCCGTCAGAATGATGTCAGAGGCTTCTTTCGCCACGTCCGTCCCCGCAATACCCTGAAAACACACACACGTACGCGCACACATTTAACGTGGGATATAAATACTATACAATACAATGTCATCCTTTGCAAAAACAAGGATGCAGATACGTCATCCTTGGCAAGAATAAAAATAATCTTCTAAAAAACGAAAAGTGATATGGATTCTTCATATACGCATTGTGTTGAGTTTACTAATCTTAAATTCACACAAACAAAACTGTTTCTTGTATGAATTTAGCGAGAATTTTAAGAATCAGCTGAGGTACCTTAATTTCTCTTGTTCAATTAAAAAATAACCTGTAAAGTTTTAAATTTATTATTATCTGTTTTTATTTCTTGAACTACTACCAAACTATTGCTCTGTTTGTTAGGTAAAATTACCATAGACATGATTTGCCATCATTTTTCCTTATTTTAGCTGTAAGAAATTCATCTTTCCTGCATATGTTTAAGACAGATAAAAACAGATGAGAATTATTTATTTCGAGCCTTAGATCATTTTGTAGCACAGAAAAGAAAGCTTTGATGAGGATTGAAAATATGAGTAAAATAGTCTTTCAAATTTGGATATCTTTGGCGCATTTATCAGTGGCTATATACGAGTACTTACAACATTTCCTTTGCTTTGCAAAGCTGATAACTTGGTATCATGTCGATGACTAAGTGAAGTACTTTATGCAAGTAAGCTTATTTTTATTCATTAATGCATTCATACAGATTAATGCATTAATAAGACATTCATGTGTATGAACGCATGTCATGAATATGTAACTAATGAAGTGGATTTGTAATGGTTTTGAAATAAAATTATTTAGAACAAAATAGTTCATAAGAATATACATTCTTTAGTTAACCTTTAACCTGTATCTGATAGACTATATAAATGTATGTAGATTATATAAATATATATTTTAAAATGTAAGTCGCAACTTAATGCCACTTGTTTCTTAACCTGTGCTGAAGAATTGCTTATTGAGGGCAATACAAGATGAAAAAAAAAAAAAAGAAATCCGCAATAAAAAATCTGATGATCTCTTTATTAGAATAAAAGTAAAGAAGGAAAAAATTTAATAGTAAATAAATAAATTTTCCATATTTATGAAAAAAATAAAAAAACTCAATATTATAGCCATAAAATTCAAAACTAACTACAGAAAATTGGAGTGCAAATAACAATAGTTTGAAAAAAAAAGAATAGCGATTTTCATTCTGCAAATTAAGTAATAAAACAATATTTAAATGAATGAAGACAGTTCTCCGACAATAAAGTATCCGTGTCAAGATTCTTAAAGTATTATCTTATTAGCATTCGCTGTATTAATAAGATAATAAATCAGCAAAATTAAGTGTCATTATTTGCAATCCCAAGACATGCATCTGACATATTTTCTTTAAATCTATACTTATAATAAAGCTCAATGTGTGTGTGCATGTGTGTGTGTTGGCGCTCTACAGGCCAGACCATTCAACCTACAGCTACCAAATTTGGCACGTGTATATCTTGGAGGCCGGGAATGTGCACCTGGGGGATATTTTTTTCCAATTTTTAATTAGACTTTTATTTATTTAAAAATTAAGCGAAATTTTGGCGTGTTTCTGCTATAACTTCCGAAAATATTACCGCACAAAAACGATTTTTACATGAAGTTAAAGGTCAAAAATTTATCTTTTAAATGATACCAATGTTTTAACCTTAAAATTAAATTTCTATTTTTAATGAATTTTTTAAATAAATATTTTAACTCTATTTTTCAACAATTTTTTTAGTACAAAATAAAAATAAAATTTAAGCTGCACGAGCACGTTTCGCATTCATGGGAAAAAATTAGCTTTTTTCAAAGTGTTGCCCTCACATTGATTAAAGCTCCAATAAAAAATAAATTAAATCTTTTTGGAAATGAAATCTGTAAAAATAATTTTCGGTACGTGTCTGTAGGAAATGAAACAAATATGAAATTTGATTTTTTCTAAAAAATAAATTCAAAAAAAATTATTTTAGGATCTTTTACACACTCTATATTATTAATCCAATAAATCAGTTTTATTTTAAGGCAAGTTTTGTTTAATATGAACAGGATATCCATTAAAATCAGGGCCACACAGATAATTTGTAAATCTTTAGTAAGACACAGATCTGCTAAAATGGTCTAAATGGGAAATGATTATTTTTTATGTAACTTGATTCAATAAATGCTCTAATAAATAACGAATTTTTGATTTTACATAAAGTTTCTGCTGTGGAAATCACGAATAACAAAATGTTCTTGTAACACTAATATTTTAAATAAAAAGAGTTAATTTCCAATCAACTAAATCAATCACTTAAACTGGCTGATTTTTGAAAATTTGAATATCACTATTCAATAAAAAAGGATAATTTTAGATTTTTCCATCGATCGTTTCAAAGAAAATACGCCAATCAGCGCGCAAGTTTCTCAAGATTAATTGGCCTAAGATTGTGAAAATGTTGAGTTTTTCTAAATTTTTAACATTCAAAACTTCATAAATAAGTCTTAGTTGATTGTGGAAAATATAAACATTCATTCATTTATTTAAAATTTGGTGTGTCCCGAATATTTCTCAGAATATGATACCTTACTGCATTAAATTTAGACTTCATAATTTTTGAAATATATTTATAGGCCGGAGCAAAATATTATTATTGATTTCATTTCAATCGTTTTGAAAGTAAAACTAAAAACTGAATTTTATGCTGAATCTGAGAAATTTTTGTTGAATTATTCTTTGAGAAATTACATAAATTAGGAAAAATATTTTGTAGTTCACATAAGACTTACATACCGAGCGATTCTGTTTGCAATACTCATATTTAATAATAATAATAATAAATAAATAACAATGAAGATGATAAATAAAATAAAACGCTTGGTTTTATTAAAAAATATCTTTATATTATTTGCAATTTCATCATTTCCTCTTTAAATTAAAGTTGAAGTTTTACCGGAAATGACAACAAATTAGCAAAATATATATAGTAAATTGAACGAAACGATCTAAACAACAGTATAAGTTTGGTATGGCTATCAAAATTTGAAGATTAAAAATGTTTTGTTTGAGAATGTATTAAGAGACCAGTTACTTAAAATATTTAATTGAAAATTGTAGCAAGCGGTAATACTGGCGAACCGGCTGGTCGCCAAAGGCGGCTAGTAATCAATAAGTGCAAAGGCATAACAACTGGGGAGCAATGAAGGTATAGACGCATTTGAAGGCATTATGAAGACAAAATAAGGTTTTTGTGTCACTTTTTAAAAATCAAATACGGCGATGGGAAAAAGAAATAATAGGATATTCCAGACTACATACACTTTGTTAAAGCATTTATAACGGCGAGGGAAAAGACATAAAAAAATATAATTTACTTAGGGCGTTTTTTATAGTTGCTATGCTATTGAATAATTGCAACAAAAAAATTCATTTTTCCTATCTAACATTGTAGATATTATTTAATTATTAAAAAAATTCTATCTTTTCACCTATTGATTACAATGCCGAGGATTGTAACACGAAGGAAGATTGTAAATTGTATGTATATTTAATATGAATTTATTTAATCATTAAATATTGCAATGACACATGTATTATAAATTAGGAAATTTGATTTCAAATGTTCTTACTGATAAAGAAAAAGGACTGCTGTGGATTCTCTAAAGAGTTCTTCTAAGGTGCATAAAGAAATGTTACGAATGAAAGAAATGGAGTTAAATTTTGTGTTTAAACTGATACAAAATAATTGATATATGTATTGCTTGACACACACAATATGTCACTGAAGGTTTCAGAATTAGAATTTTCCTTTATATTCTTAATTTCAATTTTATGGGCATATTTTTCGAATGAGAAGGATGCAACCAAAATTTTTGGTTCATATGAGATCATAAATGGGGCAAATATAAGAGATTTTAAGTCACAGTGATTTCGAAAATGAATGAAAACACACATAAAAATCGTATGTCAGACCAGAAACGAGAAAGGGAAATAAAGAGACAGATGAAAGTACCATGGCGAATCCAACGTCTGCTTTTTTGAGTGCCGGTCCGTCGTTCGTGCCGTCCCCGGTGACTGCCACCACTTCCCGGTTGGCATGCAGTTTGCTGTCGATGATGCCTTTCACCAGAATGTACTTATCGGTGGGGGAGCTCCTAGCTAGCACCCTTAGCCGGGGCCATATTTTGTCCAGGAGATGTTGCTGGACCTGCATAGATATGCATTCAGTGCATATGTTATGGTAAATGCTATAAATTCGGTGATTATGAATAATTAGGGGTGATCATTCGTAATCACCATTAAACTTATTGGTGATTATGTATAATTAGGGGTGATCATTCGTAATCACCTTTAAACTTATTGGTGATTACGTATAATTGGAGATGATTATTCGTAATTGTACATAATCTCACATTTATTACATTTACCGTAACACATATAATACAAATTCTTATAATGAAAGTTAGTTACTAGAGATAATACATGCTCACACAATACAAAATCAAGTAAATTGTACTAATTTTAGTTTGGAATGTATTGCATACTTTTCAGGAGAAAAAAAGGACATAACAAATCAGCACGGAGGCAATTGAATGATACAAGTAACCACATTTGTCAATTATTATATCACGTAAATAAATTTTTAAAAAAGCTTTGCAGATTTAAATAGGTTATTTTTTTCATTTCATTTTAGGTATCCCATATATTCTCTCGCAACAATATTTTCTTCAAAGCAGATTTGTCATCTGGTATCTTTTTAAACATTAATGTCAGCAAACATTTTGACTAGGATGGAAACCTCTGCCTTCTACCGAGAATTAGTTTGAGTTTAATCTGTTGCACTGTAAATTGCCAGAGCGATTGCATTTATACTACAATTTAGAAATAGTCTCACATTATTAATACATTTCTGAATTTTCGCTTTTCTTACAATCAGCAATGCAATAGTAATCGATTTATAGAGTATTGATTGATCAGAGAATATATATCTTTGACAAATTTGTCTCCTGACATATATATGATCTTTTTCCTCATCATTGAACTCGAAAGTCACATTAAAAAGTCATTTTAAATATATCAAATACATTATTTTACTTTAGAGGGTTGGAGTGGATACCAAAAGCAAAACTTGGCAGTTGTTTACGACATTAATTTGCTGTATTACTTATGATAACATCCCTTGTGATTATTCTTCAAAGAAATCTGAAAACTTGATTTTATAATCGAATGTAGCTAAACGTGTCTTCTAGTATCAAACTGGAAACTGTCTTCTATATCGATTCGTTTTTCGGGAATCTAGAAAAATAGCACCATTTATACCCAGGAATAGCAATGCGAGTAATAGTACTTAAACAGATTTAAGATTCGGAAAGACCAGAAGAATCAGAAAACCCATACTGACTCATCTTACCCGAATGCACATAAGGCAAGAAATGGGCATGAGAAAAAGGAGAGTAACAATAATAAAGAAATGAATACTATATAATGGCTGATACATGCCTCCTCTTGAAAAATATCCATTTTTAGCTAGTCATTAATTTCTTTTTGTTTAGATCAAAACTTTATCTTACGTTTTCGTTTATTAACCGTTTTATGAGAATACATATTTACATTCCTCCAATAAACACATGAATCTGCAAAACTGAAGAGCATCCATCACAGGAAATCACTGGCGGTTTAAGCAGAGGACAGCACTTTACCTCTCCGTTGGCGTCCCTGATTCTCGCGTTGAACTCTTTTCCTTCCAGGACGAGAAAGTCGTCCTGAGGCCGGATGATGCCGCACTTCTGGCTGATGGATCGGGCGGTGTTGATGTTGTCTCCCGTCACCATCCGGACGGTGATGCCCGCCCGCTGGCACTGTTTGATGGCCTCTGGCACCTGCAAACGAAGGAAGAAAACTGACATTTGACTGTATTAGATTGCTTTCTTGAATGCTAATATATGTGCACTTTGGTAATTGGGGAACCCATAATAGGGGGAACTTCAGAAAGAGGCGCAAACAATTCAATTTTGGTCAAACGGCCGGATGATGCGAGTGTTAAATGTGTGAAGCAAGAATGGATGTTCAAAAGAAACGTAGTGTGATTGTTTTTTGAGAATTTATTTAAAGAATAGAATTAGTGAGGTATGACAGCTAGCATTGTTTGATAATTCCAATACCTATGAATAAAACTAGGAATTCAGTCCAAAAAGAGGCAAGAAATTTGTTTATTTAAGAGAAATTTTAGTTTCTGGACTGAAGATTGTTCATCAAAAGATTTTGCCATGCTACAAGTACACCCCCGCACATTTTTACCACATTGAATTTTCCTCCCTCACTCTTAGGCCAAATGATTTAGTGGTTTATTGCCTCAATGAAATTTATACAAAAAAAATAGATAAATTAATTTATTGATGTGAACATGTTTATAATACAATGAGGAAATTTTGGATGCAGGAATGCAATCCTCTTGAATTTCTTGTTTATCGCTTTCTGTTATTAGATTTAGTGATGTTTGAAAAGTCTACATAAATTATAAAGAAGAAAACGCAACATGAATTTTGGAGTTTTTTTCCCCATTAACTGAATCGAAAAATTAATATTGGGTTGTTCGGAAAGTAATTTCGTTTTCTCCCGACAGACGATTTAATTGTATTTTTTTGCACCCAACTTCACATTTAAGCCGTATAATTTTTATATGCTTTGAGAGCTCATATAGCAAGGCTTGTGTGTGAAAAATTTCAATTCATTCTACGCAGTAGTTTTTGGTTGGTGTCCAAATCGTAAATATGGAGAGCGATAAGCAGCATTTTCGACATGTCTTACTGTTTTACTACAGAAAGGATAAAAATACTGTTCAAGCCAGAAAGAAATGGACCAATGTGTATGGAGAAGGCGTGTTGACAGTACGCCAGTGCCAGAACTGGTTCGCTCAATTTTTTAGACGGTAAAACCTTCACCTCGAATGAGGAGGCCAAAACCGATCAGTTTTTTGGCAGCAAAGAGCAAAAATTTTATGAGCGTGGAATGATGCTACTACCAGAAAGATGGCAAAAGGTGTTGGACCAGAACGGCCAATTTATAATTTAATAAAGTATTTGTTTATTATACGAAAACTGTCTTTCATTTCCACAAAAAAAAAAAAAAAAACGAAATTTCTTTTCGAACAACCCAAAATATATCTACAATTTTGATCACAAAACCATCAATCAAAGTCCATTTATCTAAGTCATGGCCTTTTCACAACTATCATGTTCACGCAGAAGTGTACAAACAGAAGGGCAGACAGACAGAGCGCTATGGGGAATGGTTTAAAATTTAATACACATCAACAATTCTGATTATACATTTTTAAATAAAACCAATTATCGTTAAGGTCAGAAATGTAGAAATTCGTCAAAATGTCAAGGTCAAACGTTTTGGCGATTATGTAACAGTTTATTTATAAACTTATTAAGCAAGAAAAAAAAAAGAAAAAGGAAACACTTTTTTTTTTTGACGATTGTAGTACTTTTCTCTCCATACATTGCATGTATAAAATGTATGGAAAGGCATGAAAAGTTATGAATATATCAAAAATATGAAATATGAAAATGAAAACTTCATTTCTTTCCCTTATTCGTGGAAATGCTGATATGAAGTGAATAAGGCAAAAATAAACAGGAAATAGTATCCATTTCTTTTATTTTAGCAACTCAATTTAAAATGGCATTAACCATTGCCAATAAGAATTTTAAGTGCAAATAAAGATGTGACTTTCATTTTCAAGATCTCTTACATTTTTTTGGCGTTTCTCATGCAAATTTAATCTCTGCAAGATTGATGAAATTTACAAACACAAAATTTTTCGAGCTAGAGTAGTTTCATTTTGGAAACCAATTTGTGTCTGACATTGAATAATTTATTTTCAAGAATTCCAGACGTAACTAAAAAGTAATCCATTAAAAAAAACATTCCCATAAAAGGGAAAAACGTTATCTTAAAAAAAATGAAAGTTTAGAAAATTTATTTAAAATAAGAAGAACTGATACAAGCATATTTTTAAGAAAGTAGAAGTGTATGTTTCTAAGAAAAATGAAAATTCTTTTCTAAAGAACTACAACACGTGTTAAAAAATTTATTTTAGAAGAAAGAGATTTCAGTTTCATGACATGTTTCGAGGTACGTATTTTACCTTCTTATTTACAGATCTAAAGACATGAGCGATTGTCATTACTTCATTAAAGTATCAAATTAATATTCCTAATGCTTGGATCTAAAGTGCTGTCATTTGGATGCTCTTCATTAATGTCATGACTAAGCATAAGACGGTACGAAGTTTCCGGAACTAAGGAAAAATAGAGGTATGAAGACAGATAATCTATTTTGTGAGTGCATACATTTTCGAATAAATGGATCTGACATATTTTTTACAAAAAAATAAAGGGTTTTGTACAGGATATGGGTTATCCATTCATAATATTTAATAGCTGATATATCCAGGGTTGCTCATAATGAATTTTCATGTAAATATTCATTATGAGCAACAATTTCATGTAAATATTCTAATGAAAAGTAACATTATTCTAATTAAAATGAAAATAACTGTCGCGACTCATTTTAATATCTCAGAGGTTCTAAAAAAAACTATAGTCTGCCAGAAAAAATTTGGAAAATCGCAGAAAAGTTTTTTTTTTTTTTTTTTTTTTTTTTTTTTTGCAATTTAATAAAACTGCTAAAAATGAACATAAAATTTTGTTAAACATTGTGAGCGCTTTAGATATATGTTTATAACTTGAGATATGAAAACAGAGATTCTCAGTTATTCATTTCAACCCACATCTATCGCCAAAACCAGGCGATCAAATCCTGAATCAATTTTAAAATAACAGAAAGGCTCAAAAAATTTCAGATTAAAAGAAATATATTTTACTATCAGCAAGATAAATAATTCTTATTTAATCATTTCTGTTTTTTATATGCTAAATATTTTAAATCGAGTCTCTTAAAACAATTTTGAGCGCAGACACATCGATTGCATGCTCAACATTGTGCATTCGATGTGAAAATAATTTTAAAATAATGAAAAATTAACTATTTAATTAATAGATTCTTTGTCACGCAATATTTACTGATGCCTTTCTTATGCTTCATCAGATTTGTGAGAAAAAATTAAATAAAACATTTTCAATAGTTCGAGTATTAGTAGGAAGCAAAAATCTATGAGCTATCTATATATGATTGATTTATATAAATTAATTTAAAATGAATCATTCACATTTAATGAAGTATTCATATTTAAGGTATCCGATTAGTTTCGGTGGACAATTTTTTTTAAATGATATATAAACATTTTTTATAGTACCCAATAGCTAAAACATATTTGAAAGGTCACTATTAGAAGAAAAAATACACTCATGCCTTTAATTTTCGAAAAGAAAAAAAAACCTGCTTATTTAATGAAAAATTAACAAAATTTTCACTGCTAAGAAAAACAGAGAAAGTTAAAAAAATAATAGAAATATTTAATTTTTATTTCATCTATATATAGCTCAAGGTACATAAAGTGTAATAGACCGCAAAGATAAAAATTATTTTAATAAATAAAAATTTTATCAGCATTTGAAGTCGCTGTAAATGATTTTGTCACAATTTGTCTATGTCTTGAATTTCATGAGTCTGTAAAGCATGTCTAAATGAAGCTATCTCAAAATCCGCGTCAAATATTTTCGATACATGCTTACGAAATTTCATGAAATTTTATTGAATTGATTTTCAGATATGTGTTCCGTGAATCAATCACAGTGAAATATTCATTCTTCAAAAAATGCGTTTAGATACTGTACTTGTCAATGAGTTCATCCAAATGTTCTGGAAAGAAATGTAATTTTCACGCATTTTTAATAGAAATGATAAAAAAGCAAACTACGGCTGAGTAGGTAAAGGGTAATATAAACATATCAAATATTATTTTGGAGAATTTTACGGTAAAAATAAAAGAAATCACTCATTTTCAGTTAAAATCACCACCGTTTCCGATTTCATTTTTATTTGTTGTGTATTATTGAAAGTACTGTTTCTATTGTTTTGCCTTACATATATTAAAAACCAAGTCTGTATTAGAATCTACGAAGTTTGAACTTTATTTTAAGATCATAAAAAAATTTCAAGTTTTTCGGAAAAAAGCATCTTTTTGAACCTAGCCGGATATCTTCAATTGCTTGTAAAATGTTTTAAAGAGAACGTCTTATTGCATTCTGACCTCCGGTCTGACAGGGTCTTCTATGCCGACTATGCAAATGGCAGTGAGGTTGGTGACGATGCTTTGCTCGTCGTCCCAGTTGGGCTCGCCGTCGCACCGCTCCTGGTTGGCGTTGGCCTCGTCCCCCAGGATGAAGTCTTTGTAGGCGATGCCGATGGTGCGGAGCCCGTTGCAGGCCATCGGCTCGATAACGCTCTTCACGAGCCGGTCCGCGTCCGCCGGCGAGAACCGCTCCAGCTGACCGCCAGCACCGAAGATGAACGAACACCTGTGGCACAAGAGAAATTTTTGTCAGTACAAATACTTGAGATGGCGTCAAAAAGTTACGAGATTGGTTCTGTAAAAGGCCTAAAGATAGCAGTACAAAATTGTACATGCTATCACAGGAAGCAACGACATTCATAAGTTTGTGTGTTAAGATGGATTTATCGGCGGCTTTGAAGCTGGATTTATCGGTTCATTCTGGATGCATCGGCGGCTTTGAAGCGGATGCTTTGGTGATCATGTGTGCTATCGTCGATTTATGTTACGACTATGTATGCTTTGGTGACTATGTGTGTTATGACCATGTGTATTTTGGTATCTATGTGTGTTATCGCTTTTGCTGTTACAATATGGACGAAGAATAAAGTGCAAAAATGCATCAGAGAAATTATTCATAACCGTAAACTTTCTGAATCATGTCAACTATGAGTGGTATAAGAAATGTTGAGAGTATATGTGCTTCGAGAGCGGAAGAACATCACTGGAAGTTGATGAGAGTTGTACTGTAGAGATTCAACATGGATCGAAGTTGACATACTTTGTGAACTGGAATTTCAGGGGACAATTCTGATTCAACAAGAGTGCGGTGAACTTAATATTGCTTTGGTGGAGGATTTTTTTTTATGCTAATGGTGTGTCCAAGTAAATAAATACATTTTTTGAAATTCCAATATGGATAAAGACAACGTGCAAATTTGAGTAATGCTCTTTAAAATTGCCTTAGAAAAACATTATACATGATACAGAAAATCTAGGATAAGGCTATTATGAATTGTACAAAGTATTTTAAAGGAAATATGCACTTCTATAACGTAAAAACATTACTGGAAGATAATGAGAGACGTACTGACGAGATTCAAGGTGACTCTATGAAATTGATACATTTCGAGAACCGGAATTTCAGGGTAAAATTCTGAATTAACAAGAGTGTTATGAATTTTCTAATATAGTTGTAGAAGATTACTTTGTTGCTGATGATGTGCAAGATAGATATTGCAATATGGTTCAAGATCAACGTGAAGTTTATCACTGATCATACTCATCACTGAGTGTGATTTAGAAAGATTACGGTGAAGCTACCGTGAGTCGTACAAGATATATTCGCATATGATATTTTATCCTTTATATATATTTGCTTCGAGAACGGCAGAACATCAATTGAATACATCGACAGCTATACAAAGAAGAATCAACATAATGTTCAAATTTAGATATATTTATAATGCATTCTAACTTTACTTTATGATCAGCAGATACATGCAGCATGGTCAAGATATTAACTTTGAATGAAAGAAAATTATAAATAGCTTCATTTCCAGATAAGAGTAAGGATTCCATATATAATAGTAAAAAATTAAAAGCACCATCAATTTTAACTCAAAATAATCCATAATTAGGATTATCGCAAGATTTAACGTGGCTAGTCTTAATTTCTTATCATCTAAGCAAACGCATCGATTCCGTACTAGGGAGGGTTCAAAAGCAATAAAATCGTCCAATTTGTTTGATGAAACCTGTTGTTCTAATATTCACTCATGTAATACTATTTCTTTTATTTTATTTACTCAATAAAACATGTTTTTAATGAAAATCATTATTTCATTAAAAATCATTAATAGAACGTTTCCGCCATAGACGATTATTTAAACCAACTTCATCAATTACAAATGCATGAAACATTTGTAATTGATGTATGATGATAGGAAGAAAACATTTGCATATATTACAGAAATAAACTGATAGTTTTGTTTGCTAATCTAATAATTATCCTGTATTAGCCACACGCTAAGCATACAGCTATCAAACGTATGTAAAGGTTGCTAGTATGCTTAACTGTTTCAGCCATAAAATGGGATACCGCTCGAATGTTTCCAGCGTGATCAGGAGAAATCAATCACTTAAGGCATTTAGTATATATGAAAACAAAGCGTTAAGTTTTTTTCTGTTTAAGCTATACTAAAATAATTTTATTTTGCTCGTGTTTACAACAAAGGAATGGCAATTTGTTATCGTTGAAATTGTTAAAAATAACCCTGTTATATGTGAAACATGTTATCTTCTAATGTCTTGTTTCAAAAGGAAAGTTTTTAAATATTTTTTGTTTACTGATTTAACCATGATGCGCTGCGTGTCTAAAAATTAAAATGATTTTTGCGGCACTATTTGACCATGAATTCTTAATATATGGCCTATGTAAAGAAAATTTATTCTTTCAGGAGAATACAGCATAAATAATATCACTAAACTGTTTAACATATTGTGTAAACACTTACTTTAACAATATATTAAGTCTAAAAATATTTGTGGCTATGCTATACATTTTAAATAATCTATACTGTTGTGGTCATGTTTGTATTGACTCTTATTTTTTACTTAAAATGAACTTTTGATGTTATGGACTCACTTTTAAAAGTGGTCCATTAACAAAAGGCGTTAATTGCGATGCGGAGACTTAACAATCTTATGTCCACATTGTAAACCTCTGATGCAATCTTTAACACAATTGTAACTTGAAAATTAAAAAGAGAAATCCAGAAGATGTTTTAAGGTCAGAAAGAGCAGGAGTCCTTATCCTTATTCTGACATAAATTATATGATATAAAGACCAGAGAAAAGATAAAGGACTCACTTTTGGAGGACGATCTCTGAGGCCCCCTTGGTGAATATCCTGAAGCCTTTATTGGGCAGTCGTATCACAGTGCTCATGGATTTTCTGACGGAGTTGAAAGTGTACACTTTGTGGAGCTTCTCCTCGGGCATCACGTCCCGAACTTTCTGGTAATCTTTTCCCAGCTCCAATACGAAACCCAGGAGGGCACACTCCGTCTTATTGCCCACCTGCTTTGGCAGTTCGCCAGGATTGTCAGGTTCCTGTTTGCAAGTGGCAGGAAGATTTTAATAACAATCCTTTGTGGTCATATTAATGTTATGACAGCTTTTCAAGCATAATGGTAAGATATTGACATGCAAAACACGTGAATACAGTACATTCCCGAGTACCCGGCCTAATGTGGCGGAAAGACTAATCGCATAATAAGAAAGCCGGATAGACCGAAGTTTCATTTCACTTCTTAATCCACCAATGCCAAAAAACAAAGTTTTTATCCAAAATTCATTGTTATAATACGTATTTTCTCACTTCTTATTGAGTACCAAGCTCTCCCTTTATCTCAATGTGAACGGTGCAGCGGCCCGGTGCCAATCATAGAAGCAGTTGCCGGTAACGCGACGAGTTAAAATAAAAGGCTCTATACTGGTAGTTTGTATACGGTACTGCACGTTTAAAGAATTTATTAGAGAAAAAGCAAACTAAAGGATCTAAACTGTTCAAGTTTTAACATAAATTCTGTAATGCCCAACTTAAATGCAGGAAACATAAGCAAAACATGAATGTAAATCATAGGCCTAAATCTTAGGAAAAATGGCTCAAGTCAATTTTATTTTCCACCGATAAATGATTACACAGATATGAAAAAGTAACCTTAAGATCAGAGTTTAAACCCACAGTTTTTAGGTTTTGAAAAAGTCTTTAATATATAACCTAATAGACGCCTTGCCCTCCTCATTTCATTACGATAAAAGAAAACTAAGCCGGATAGTCGCGAATCGGATATTCGGGAGTGTACTGTATAATATTAGAGCTTAAAATGGCAATAAATTTGTATAATGCCATTGGTTCCACTAGAAAGTTAGAGTAGAAGAAGTAATATGAATAAAAGTCAAGAATTAAAGCAAAGCTTAATAGGAGTCGATCAGGATCGGATTAGAAATCATTTCCGAATTGAAAGAAAATTAAAAAAAAATTTAGATGAGCATTTAGAGCAGCAATTCCTACAATGATACCAACGATAGTGCTTTTATATAGTCTTAAAAGCATTTGAAGATTTCTTTCTTAAGAATAAGAAAAATAATATTTCTAATAAATTTAATATTTTCGAAAAATAATCATTTCATTCAAAGAGAGAAATAAGAAAGGATTTTAAATGCCAAATCAAGTTAAAGTTTAAATGGTTCCCCATTTTCCAGAAATTTAATCAATTTGGAAACTTTAACAAAGATTAAAATTTCTCATTGGAATAAAACTAAAATTGCAACTAATTTTAAAAAAAATAGATCTATCTTAAAAGTATGGATTTTTATTTTCAGAATAATAAAGATTGTTATTTTATATTTATTCAGTGCATCAATCAGTAAGTAGAGAATGGTGCTCACCATTATACGAGATGTGTAGGCGCTGTTGATTGATATAGCGTCTACGATTATAGAAGCCACTTCAGGTGGTAGACTGGCATATTTGGGGATGGTTTTATAATGCACATCTGAAACGGATAGAACATTACGAATTTCACTTTCAATGCATATTAATAACATGAAAAAAAAATATGAATATCTCTTGTGATCATCTTATAAGCGATATTCAAACTTGATTTACATAGTTGATACTCGATTGATATTAGTCAACTACTCGAAACACCAATTGATGTATCAAGTTTCAACCACAGATATAATAATCAATAAATTTTAAATCAAAACTTTTAAATCTAATATGATATCTGGATTAATAATAAGAAAATTCCTCTCGGTAAAATGGAAGGCAGAGGTAGATGATTCCTTTACATCTCAATTACTATCTGGCAACATAAATTGTTGATGTTAATAACAGTCAAAATGAGGGCGTGAAAATCACTCTTCGGTCCCGAACTTGTTATCCTATTCACAAGATAACACGGACAGAGCTTTATACATATACATATATATATAAACTTTTGAACAAAGGACGGTCTTAGGTCCTAGGGACCATGATCGGTGAAGAACTGCAAAAAATTTCCCGAAATCTTATCACAAGAACCATTGCAATAGGTAGTCTTCGTATAGGAATCTTTCTAATGCACCGTTCATATATCTGAAATACAATCAAAGAGTTTTGCACAAATAATAACAGATGCACCATTATTTTGAATTTGATTTGCAAAATCGACAGAACAACATGCAACTCTGTCTCTCAGGAAGTTCCCTCTTATTCCTCTGCCCCGAATTTTATACATACAATAGCCACATGAATAGCACTTATTTACATAGGCTAGAATCAGTCAATAGATATATCAAGATCAGGCAATGCAACAATAGATGCCCTATTTTCAGAGAATGTTACTTTGTAACTGGTGCCGATAAAGCCTAACATCCCAGCCTACTACAAATACAATGAATACTTTTTGTTTCAAAATGTTCATCTGATTTCATAATAATCAGCATTTTTTTTTCTTTTTTAGGAAAGTACAAAGGAACGCACATCTAAAGAAATGTTTCACCTGTTGCATATCATGTTCTTACAACAGGCTCGATCAGATAGGTACTCATTTTCAATAATATAGAAAAGACGAGGAACAATTTCAGCTATTTCATTAATATTCTCAAGATTTCAGTGACCCCACAGCTTTCAGATCTGGGCTTAGCTTGGTTTAGTTGCATTAATGTCCTGTTTGAAAGCAACACTAGAACTATTTTGGGACAAATCTCATAATTTTGAGCCGCGGCTAAATGACGATAACGACACCCGAGTTGTTGCGCCTTTCTCCAAACTTCCACACCACATCAACGAGACGAAATTTGGCCCAAGATCACGATTTGAATTTCAGAGCAACAATGTAATATATTGTTAGAAATTGGCCAAATTAAAAAAAATTGCAGACTTTTTAATTGGTATCATTAAAAAGACATTTTTTAAATATTTTAAAGTGATGTAAAATTCTTTTCTGTATGACATTATTTGCGGTGTTTGTAGTGGAAAAATAACAAAAATAATTTTAATTTTTAATTCGTTAAAATTCTAATAAAATTTTAAAAATAAAATCGCATTAAGGAGTACATTTTCAGTTTCTAAAATATATATGTGCGAAATCATATAGCTGTAATCAGGCAGTCTGAACTGTAAAGCGCCAACCCATGCACATTGATTATTATTAGTAGTAGTAGATATATTGATATTTGATGATTTAAACTCTTCATAAAACATATTGCATAAGTGTTGAGTTTCCCTGTTTCATTTAGATTCGAACAGAAATGAAAAAAAAAATTCCTTTCTGTTTCTCAAATTGTTTTATATTAACTGCTCTCTTCAATATGATTTTAAAATAATTAAAAGTATAAAACAACGGTTTTGCACATCTAAGCGAGCAGTTATTCGATTTAGTTGCTTCAAATTATTTTGCTGACTGGCCGCTTTTCCAGTTTATGAGAAATGGGAGCGCCTGTTATAATGAAGAATCATTTTGTTCCTATGCTGAACAATTGCCAGCCGTTTACTGTCAAGTCGAGAGAATCACTGTCATTGTTAGGAGAAATTAAGCGTCGCAACAAAGAAGAAATTCGGCAAGAAATCTTCCTGGTGACAGATGTTCAGCGGCGCATCTCGAAGATTTGTTGAGCGATGTTTCTTGACTTGCAAATAAAAAAATTAACTCTTTTCAAAACGGAAAGCTTTTGATAATAAATGCGATTACAGTTTGGCATTGTTCCATTTTTAAACCAGAACAGCACTATTTTCTTTTCATATGAAGACAGCAATGAACAGAAACGGCCACTGGAATGCAATCTTTTAAAATCTCTTTGATAGAAATAATTTAAAAAAAAAATGAACTCGAAATTTGAACGAATCTTTACTTTTAGATTACTATGGATTCAAAAAAAAAATTATTTCTGACTTTATATGAATACAGCAACTTAAATAAGAATTCAGATAGATGTATGCAATTTTATATAAAATTTTTTCATTACATTTTTCTTTATTTAATTTTGGATTAATTAGCAAACGGGAAGAAGTGCAACATGTAAATGTGTTTCGCTCGAGTTTATTGCAAATCTAAGCCAAAACCTGCCTTATTGCGTTAGCATATAGTAGACTGACGAGTTGAACACGTTTTCGATGGTTGACACCGTAATACGAAATAAGTGGGAAATAAAAGCATCATATAATGTCGAATGGTTAATGAGTATTATCATTTCATAAATAATGCTTGTTATCTAAAATGCTCATCAATCGATCATTGACTTATGTTACAGGGAATTATAAAGTTAGTTTGAGTGATTAGGAAAGACTTTTGCAAAGGACTTCCTTTTTTTCGATTTACACTCACATTAAATGATATTTATTATGTGTTTATATTCTTTATGAACTATACTTTGTTTTGCAAGATTAATTAAACGAATTTCTTTTTTCTAAAATAATTAATTAATTAACCAATTTCACTTACAAAAGAGTCCTTATTACTATGGTGTGTTAAAATAACTCCAGAAAACAACAGAATAATTGGGAATAACATTGTAAGATGTTTTAGATTTGATATATTTATTTGGATAAAAAAAAGTGTGTTCCATAATCTTTTAGAATCAGGAAATTTATTTTAAAAACAATTCACCTATACTTCTTTAAAAAAATTCTGGAACATTCGAATCTTTGTGGAAAAGACCCAGAAGCAACTTTCATTAAAAAATGAGGGCTAGCAATGGTTCTGATCGGTTAAGAAAATAAGGGTTGAGGGGTATGAAAAAAGCGATTTATTACGACGAAATATTACGACGAAAAGATAAGAAAAAACAGATGGGCAACGTTGAATAATAAATCATTCGAAAAGTTAGAAGTTATTTTACTGCAAGAAGTTATATATTATGCAGGTTGATTGCAAGCTGGTGTAACTGCTGTATGTTGACGGAAATTGTTTTTCTATGCTATGTTTAACACCCAGGTGTAACAATTACATATTAAATATCTGCCCTTTCAAATTATTTATTCCCAAAATGCATGCTATAATAGCAATTGACACCGCATGCTTAGAAATAGTGCTATTATATGTAATGCTTCTATCAAACAAAATTTCTTACAGTTTGATAATACATGATTTAACGAATATTAGCAATATTCTTGCCTACTTTTGTTATACTGTTGCGTATCAGCTTTTTGAAACATCACTTTCTTACCTCATAGCGTGCTATGTGGGTACAGTACTTAACACGTCAATCGTTACAGCACATAATATTGTTTGGTTCTGCTGAACACGAGAAATAAATAACTCATCATATATGCAATCACGTGAAGCATGTGTCATTCATAAGGCCCAAACAGTTACATCTTGTATGAGGCACGCTTGCTTCATGTGAGGATTAACGTATTAATTCTGCAAAAAATTCGGCCATGCTTGTCTAATGTATCCACCTGTTCTCAAGGACCAACAGATTCCAGTTCGAGGGAAGCGGCAATTTGGCTTAGGGGGCATGATTATCAAATGTTGTCCTCATCACCGAAAGCCAACACAAAATAGTATGACCTGTGCCATATACAGCTTCGGGGTGGCTTTAAAAAAATGGGATATGCATACAACTATATTTCGCAGAGTTGCTGGATTAAAACTGATAGGAATTCTGCTATTTCATCCAAAAATTACTGTTAAGCAAAAGCCAATGGTTTCATAAATAGTCATTAGGTATAAAAAAGAAGAGAGAAAGGTCCACTCGCGTCTACTTTTTTAAATACAACTTGTTTAACTTAGGTTTACGGTTGTGCTTTACCTGATAAATTTGAAAATATTAAAAAAAAATTAAGGAGTTTTCTTGCTAGATAGCCATAAAAATAAAATCTTTAAAACGACTTTTTTTTTAAATAATGAGGTAACACAAATATATTAAATTTTAACTGAATTTTTGTCATGGTCTAGTAATAAATTTTGAAATAATAAAATCATTAGCTAAATTATTAATTAAATTCGAAAAGAATGGAGATAATGTGATATTATTCAGAATACTCAAATGTACAAAATTTCACAATTTTAAGATATCTAGAAATGAATGCAAAATCAGTTTACAAAATTCCATCGTTGCAAACATCAATCAAATCAAATTAAATAAAAGTATAAAAACACCAGAATTGAAAAGTAAACATTTTTTTTAAAATAATTTTGGTCGTATAAACATATTTTTTAAATTCTGTGAAGCCAAATATACTTGTTGCCATTTAAGTATCTTCACCATTCTGATAGCACAAATCAAATACACTTTAAAATACTCCATGTAAATTTTAGTTATTGTTATAATAATGCAGACCAAGAAAAATTTAGCAAGATATATATTAAAATTATTTGAATTGAATAAAAATAAATTCAATGAGATTAAAAGTGTTACATTATGATGGCAAATAACTAGGAACTGCAATAAAAGTACTCACTGCAGATAAAACACTGAACTACAGTCATTCTATTAGTGGTGAGGGTTCCCGTTTTGTCGGAACAGATGGCTGTAGCATTGCCCATGGTCTCACACGCGTCAAGATGGCGAACCAGATTGTTATCTTTCATCATTTTCTGGAAAGGGAAAGCAACTATTTCACTTCTGATAGATCTTTCAGAATGTCAATATTTTGCATTCACAATACTTTGGAAAATTAAGATTTCACTAATGAAAGAAACATACATTGTTCCAAGAAAATATTTTCCTCTCAGAGAGAGGATTCATAATATTGTATTTGTATTTTCCTCTTAGAAAGAGGATAATAAAAATCCTACAACAGCAAAATATTTCCATTCTATTTGGGAATGCAAATATTTTAATATAATACTCATAATATCAAGAGTTTGATTTCCTCTCTGTATGATCCTATGAGGATGTGCTAGAAAATTGATTTTTTTTCTCTTCATCGAGTTTTATACGTAGGTTCACTAATAAAATTTATTTATGTCTGTACAGATTGGTACAGATGCTGTGCCTGCAAAATGTATTCCTCACTATATATAAGTAACCATAAAATATAAGCATTATGAGATTAAAACCTATTATTGAAACAATCTAAAATTAAAATTATTTCGGAAACGAAACTAAATTATTTCGGACTAAAAACTAAAAACAGAACTAAAAAAAGCCCCATTGTATTTACTTTATATTATATTATATATATATATATATATATATATATATATATATATATATATATATGCTTCACCAATAAATCATTTGGATTTAATTCCCTTGTAGACTTCATCTACTTGACCGCTAAATAGTCTGAAGACATTTTGTTTCCATGAGCATTGACTATAATATTTTGTTTCTTATAATAAATATCATTGCAAGAATATTTGTCAAACTTACTGCTTTTGAAGTGGAAAGAGATTTGAAAGCGCTTGAAAAGGATTTCAAATCTTTTCTTTCAAACATAAAAGGAAATGAAAAGTAATTTAAATCCTCAACCAGGATTTAAATTCATTCAAATTCATTTTAAAATGCTCAATTTAAAAATTCCTTATAAAATGTTAGAAGTCCATATTAAATTTCAAAATATCCGCTTTATCGAAATTTAAAAGTTCTGCTGTTGAAATAAACATGGGATTTATAGAAATGATTTCAAAGGGATCGTTCGTCAGGTTGTGGTTATTCTTGTCTCTAAGTAAATTTTCTTTGGAGTAGAGAAGGCTTGCCGGGAAAACCATTTTAGAAGCTGCTTCTTCCAACATTTTAACTCCAATTTTTTTAATATTCTAAGTGAATATGCCAAATTTTATTTTTCGACAAGTGGATAGAATAATGGACATTGATTAAGGGTTTTATAGCTATTTTTGCCCCTAGAAATGTGAGCTACTTGTAGAAACACTCAAACTTTTGAATTTGTTTATGATTCATAGCACAAAAGCCGTGATCTTTGACTAAGCTATGTATTGACTAAGAACTCATGGTATTAAAAAATTTATATTAATTTATATTGAAATCGCAGCACGGAATGTATACGAAATTCAAATGCCTAGAAATATATAAAAATCATAGTCATGAAAAAACAAAAAGTGATGCAAGGTATGGTACAGTACTAAAATGCTTGGCTAATGTTTATATATGATTATAAAGATTACATTAAAAAAAAAAGGATTAATATGAGGATTTTCGAAAAGCAGAGGCTATAAGGCAAATCGTGTATATTCGAGAAGAATGTTTAAAATAGATATAGAATAGTTACAAAGCGAGCAAAATGGTGCTGCTGCTTCCATCAGTAGATGATAGTGACTGAATTGGGTAAACTTTTGATATTTATGGAGATTTAGAAAACTCTATTAATAATAAAGATAAACGTCTCTCTGTGTATGTATATTGCCTCTACCAAAATTGACATATAGACAATTTGGAAAATGAAAATATGCACTTCGAAAGTGATTTCTTTGAAATTTTAAGTAATTAAACATTACACTGAATATTGGCGTCTTTCTGCCATGATATCTGAAAATAATACTAAAATGAATTTTAAGTAGTAAAATTTCAAAAAAAAATGTCATTTTAGTGATACCAATTTAATGGTTTTGCTAATATATCCTATGAACAGAATATATGTAAAGCAATAAACAAAACATAGTAAAAAAATTTTATGCTTAAAAACAATTTATTGACAGAACAATGGATAGTTTTTATAAGTGATTTTATTGAAATTAAATGTTACGGATGGCCACAGCAAACTAAATGATTTCCAGAGATAACTAGAAGTAATACATTTTTGTTGAACATTTAAAAATGTATCACTTGAACAAAACAAATTTATTATTTGAACAAAAGAACACTTAAGCTCATAAATATTTATAATGTGCATCATGAGAAAATTTTTTAATCTATACCGTAATTAAATACAGTGCCAATAGATGCGATGGATTATAAATTAGACTATAAAAAGCCTTTTCAGAATTAATATTCAAAGAAAGTGAAACATCAAGAGAAACTTTTTCCTTAAATTTCTATTATACTATTAAAATCTTAAAATAGGATTGAATATTTTAATTATTTTAGGTAATTTTAAGTATTTTATAAAACTTATAGTTTAGTGGCATTTAAGAGTCTTATACGAGTTTGTTTTTTAATCTATAATCAACGATATTTTTCACTTTTACTTACAACGTATAAGCTAATCAATAGTAAACATATAAATTCTATCACAAATAGATTTCCAATAACTTAAGTAAAGATGTAGAAAATAAGGAGATGGTCTCCAATAAATTTTATTTAAGGGCAACTTAACCTAGAAAAGAAAAAGAATTGGAATTGTCAAAGTATCTGACCTTCACGGAGTAGGCGAGAGCAAGGGTCACCGCGAGGGGCAGTCCCTCTGGCACAGCGACCACTAGCACCGTCACACCGATGATGAGGAACTTGACCATCATCTGTGTATGCTCAGCCCTCCAGGTGTTTTCATTCACTACGAACGTCGTGATGGCGAACCGGATCATGAGGATCACAACGGTGAACGCAGCGATGGTCGAACCTGTTCTCGGCGAAAAGAAACAAATCTATTCATTTAGATTTAATTTAATTGCTATTAAAATCAGCATACACTGCAGAAAAGAATTTCTTAATTTATATTATATATTGTTTTCTGAATTCTAATCGCAAGTATAATCATTTGCATAGAACTTCTACAGGTTGGCCACAAATCATAACCTTTTACTCTTGTCATAAAAGTTTCTTAAGGATGAAAGCATGTTTTTCATAAAGAATGAAAAACATGCTGTACGATTGACGAATTGAAAGTTTATGAACAATAAGCTACATCAATTGTTGTATTCTGAAAACAATAATTTTTGCCTCACATCATTTAAAGAACGAATGAAGATTAGAAAGCTTTCATTCGTTCGTAAATAGTTTCTTGCAAACTTTCATTCGATAAATATATTCGTAGGCGATATATTTATTTTATCGTCTGTACTTCTAAAATTCTACAATGTTACAATTTTATAAAGCTTATCAAATTCATAAAATCATAAAAAATAATATAACATTCGAGATAATTCTAATAAATTTGAAATAAAAGTTCACAAAGGAGGCTAAAAAATAAAATATTTTTGTTTCTTACATTGTTATTTTTATTATTATAGTTTATATCGTGAAAAAACTTCAACAATTTAACAGACAACAAATAATAGAGAATTTCTGCAAATTAAGAATAGATAATTAAGAATCTATTACACTAACCATTCTTTAATTTTGTAAAATTTATTAAAAATAAAAATTGTACCGAAATGAAATTGGCATCAGCGAAATAGTTTTATTCGTAATAATTTTTTTAAAAATTTAAAGCGATATAAAATGGTTCTTGTGCTATAATATACTCAGAAATTATTAAAGAAAAAAATATGAAAAAAGAAAAACTTCGAATAATTTTTAATTAACTAAAACCTAAATAAAATCTTGTAACCTCTTTCTTATTATCCTTTCCCCAATAGCTAAGAATGTACTAAATTTGGCGGCTCTAAATTTGACAGTCTGTCCTGGAGAGGGTTTAGAACGAATTTTGCATCAGGCATCGAGCAACTGACAGACAATATCTAGTCTATAACATAGTTATGATAAAATAAATGTACTTATTTTAATCCCATTTATTTTTAAAGATATGACACAATTATTCAGACATTTTTCTAAAAATATAAATTTGGTAATCATAATAATGCTAATTTTACAAATGATTCACGAAGCATATGATGTAAACATAATCAAACTATTGAAAATGATTATTGAATGGGAAACAACATATGGAAGAGTAAAAAGAATGCGTTCACGAATAAGATAATGTTATGCATTTGTCACGAGCAGCAAAAATCTGTTTATTTCTTACGTATGTGAATGTTTTCGTTAAGCAAACGTACCTGCGTAACCTATCTGGATGGCTAGCTTGGTTAGCTTGGCTTGCAGAACAGACTTTTCTTTGTGAGGATTGCTGTCTTCGGAGCTCTTTTTCGGGGCTTCTCTTTCATCTTCGTGGGGGGTGGTGTCGTTTGGAATGTTTGCTTCGCTCTCTCCTGCCGCCGGCCCTGAGGGAAGAGAGAAAGAATAAGGTATTCCGAAAAATATGTGGGTGCCATGTCCTCTGTGCTATTATCTATACAAATATTTATTATATAATAAATATTTATCTTATAATCTAATATAACCTGAAATATAAAATTATATATATCACGTTAAATGTGATTAATTCGCTGATTTACCGGTGAATATTCATAATCACCATTTAATGGTGATTTTGAATAATCGCATTTGGTGATTATGGTGATTATCAATTTTACGCAATCAATTGTTTATTATATTTATTATATCATATATTAGGGTGTCCCATAAGTTTATTTCCTATTTCTAATATGAATTTAACACACAATATTTACTGTTTAAGATATTATTTATTCTGTTATATAAAACTCCTTTTGCTCTATTACCTTCTTCCATCTCTCAGGAAACCTCATTATCCTTCTTTCTAAAATTGTTGTGTTTTGGACGAGGAATAATCCTCGAGGCGCCCTTTTATTTCGCTGATGGATTCAAAGTGCTTATTGCGAAGAGAATTTTTCAAGGACTGAAAGGAGTAATAATCAGATGGAGCGAGATCTGGAGAGTATGCAGGATGTGGTATAACATCCCAATCAAGCTGTTCGAGTTTCTCTCTTGGGACTAATGCAATATGTGGTACCTCTTGGGACTAATGCAATATGTGTAATACAACGCCTCGTCGGTTCATTAATTCTGGCCGTTTTTTCTTGCTATGGCAGCTTTCAATTGATCCAGTTGATGACATATTTCGTAGAATTTATTATTTCATCTTGAGGTAGGAGCTCGTAGAAAATTACACTTTTCCAATCCCACCAAATGGACAAAAAAAAACTTTTTTGTGGGTGTAGTCCCTGTTTTGTGACAGTTTAGAGCTCTGGGACGACTGAAACAGATGATATAGATGGCTAGTAGATAAGCCTGCATGTTTACACAATCAGAGCCAGATAAGGCCATTCATAGCACGACGGGAAAGAAACTTTTGGTACACAATAATATTATATATATATATATATACAAAAGGAAACTACCATGCTACCTGATAAAGTGAACATTAAAATTCAAAAATTTGGCAGAAGCATAGGACCAGAAAGAAAAAATTAACCATAAAGGTGAGATAAAATATTGACGTGTGTAAAACGAGAACACTGCACGATTTGATTAAATTACAACTAAAGAATAAAGAGTCAGCAAGATGTTCAAAACTAGAGAGGGAAAACTAATCTACATGCCAAGAGTTAACTCTTATTTAAAGTTACAAATAATTTTCAATCTATAGAGAAAGTTGAGAAAGATATATTAAAACGAGTTAGCACGATTTCCTACCGCATGGGCAACTTATGTATTCACTTCTGCCTTCGGTTGAACTTTATTCAAAAGAATGCATCATTTATTGTCAAAAATGATGCTCATTTCGCCACGGTGTGGATTTTTCTTATGAGATGACATGCTTTATGTCTAATTGTTCTCGCTGGCTCTATTGGTTTCAGTCACAAACTAAGGGACTGAGTATCGAAACATCATAAAGAACGAAGCACGAAGCTTTTTGAAAATGCCTTTTTTGATCTAATTTTTCAAATCGGATTTTTTTTTTACTTAAATGTTTAAGGTTTTATAAGTCGATCCTTTATCCTTGCCGATCCTTGCAAATGCACGATTGAAAATATAGGAAAAACTACTCATTATTCATCAGAATACAAATGATAGACAGTTTACTGTATCTTAACAAGATTATTATAAACGGGCGATCATGAAGATAATGATTCGACCGAATGATAATTATTTTGAGCAAATCAGTTTCAGTGCTCTCATTTGGTGAAAAACTTCTTTAAATAAGTGACAATGAATGAATATAAAATGCAAAAGAATGCTATTTTCCTTTTGACATGGATAAGAAATTATTTGCAGCCAATCGGAACACTTCGAAGAAAGGAATAATTGAAATGGATTGAACACAGGGTTGATTTGAACGAAAGATTTATGTTAGGCTGCGCAATATTTAAAGGGAGTTGATAGCAAATATCTATTTGTTCCAATTGTTTCGTTTTTAGAATTCCATTCTCAAACAGAAATGTTAGCAGTGGCGGAGAATTTAAATTTGTTTTACTGTCGCCGTTTGAAGAGTTAAATGACTAAAAATTGCTGATGTATTTCGTAAGAAGAATCGATATTTCTTTTATTTCTTATACAATGTCATCTAAATCAATTATTATCTACATTACGTATTTTAAATATGCATTTATTCGTATATTACCATTGCTGTCATAGGAAAAAATATAGAAATATATTAATCTTGAAAAAACTTATCAAAATAAGGAAGACTGGATGCTCGTGAAAGATAGAATGAAAAGAAAAAAAAATATTGCAGGAATGAATTTATTAAAGTTTAATGCATTTAAAACGTGTACCATCTGGTTGCCACTCTCAATAATTGAAAGAGTGCTTAGTGCTACTCTCTGTCCCAGCAAAAATTGATTTTTACAAAGCATCACAAAAAGGCTGATTTCCATAAAAGAGAATGATTTATCTGGCACTGGCAATATTTGGAGGATGGGAGTGGGAGTGCTCCAACACTAAAATTTTACTTATCATGCTTTCATTTGTTAGCAAATAAAATATTTTTAGAAGTTCTCGTATCATTACTGGAGGAAAAGAAAAATCTTACAACTATTTACACATCTACAAAACATCTTTGTGTGTATTCCTAAGACACAACCTATCTTAGGTTCCTAAATTCTTGTTTAGAGAGTCGCAAGATCTTGGTACGCTCGTTTTAAGGCAACAAGATGATTTTTAGTACTTTTACTACTTATTCTGTGTATGACAATTGTCAAGCACGCATGATATTCAATTTTTCATTTATTATTCTAGTTAATCAACAGTAAGTGGTGGTCAGTTGTCTAATGACGAGTGACGGGGAGCTAATGTTACAAGACCGTCACAGAGATTAAAGGTTTAGTGACTTTTATATCACTTTAGAGAGTTATGAAGCGAGGACGAAAAAATAATACCATCATTAAAAAGTTTCGGCAAATCATATTAAGCATTTGCTCGTGCAACGCCATTTGTATAAAAGAAATTGTTGACCAGCTTATTGTTCAACGCAACAACAGCTTATTGTTCAACGTGCTGGCATTTATGGCTGGAACACAGTCTATTATGATCGGTTTCATTTTATTTCTGTCTCGTGGCAACTTTTGTGCTGGCATTTATGGCTGGAACACAGTCTATTATGATCGGTTTCTTTTTATTTCTGTCTCGTGGCAACTTTTGTGCTGGCATTTATGGCTGGAACACA